>MCJB01052819.1:288343-412295 GCA_002018475.1 Nicotiana obtusifolia | reverse complement strand
AGTGCTGGCTATTACATGAAGTCAAAGTGCTGCTCTTACATGAAGTCAAAGTGCTGCTCTTACTAATGAGAAGCATTGAATTCGTTTCAGTGAACATTTCTTATGAGTTTTAACTGCTCTGCTTTTATATGTGTCTGAACAGAGAAGATGGTGGCCTGTTCTTTTTTATTTTATTTATTTCAGTTCTCACGTTGCTTTACAGCAAGTATATTGACATAATCACAGTTCGCTTTACTACTAAATATTGTGGTCATCATTGAAAATTTTGAACCGTTTATAACCGAAAAACTAAACCGAAAATAACCGAACCAAACATTGAAAAAACCGCACCGAACCGTAAAAACTTTGGTTTGGTTTGGTTATTAAAATTAAAAACCGAAAACCGAATAAACCAAACCGAAATTATACAAAACCGAACCGAACCGACCGATGCCCACCCCTACCTAGCATAGTTTATATGATTCTCTTTATCAAACTCATTTACTATTCTCCCAAGAATTCATCAATTCATAGCTATAAATGGGGAGTAGAAACATTACCTTTTTCAAGTTCAATCCCCTTGAATTCGAGTTCTAGGGTTTCTTTTCTCAACAATGATGCCTCGATCGAATATCTAATGATTTGAAGGGTTTACCCATATTAATAAGGTGTTGGAGAATTGAAATTAATTTAGAATCATCATTAGAACTTACCTTGGATGATGGAGGGACCTTGGAGGAAGTTGGGTTCTTAAGAGCTCCCATTTCTAGAATAAATCTACGTGTTTGGGGTTGTAGGGAACAAGGTAGGGTTTAAATAATTGTACACGTCCCAAAATTGAGGAGAAAATAAAAGTGGCTCGGATAAACATCGTCAGCGTGGGGTATCATTAGAGGCACCAAAATAACAGTGCAAGGCACCACCAGAGGCGCCATAACTACACAGCCTTGCATCATTAAGGGCACTAAAGTTAATGCTCTGGACAGTGCCTTGCATTGTCTAAGGCTTTGAGTTTTCATGGCCTTGCACTGTCTAAGGCTATAAGTGTTTATGGACATGCACTATCTAAGGCTGGAAGACAGATCTTCCATAAACTTAGTCGATTTTATCGAATCTTATGCACCTTACTCTCCGTCTTGATTCTAAAACACTATTTCCGCCCATATTCATCCCGATAGGACTTCAGATGTCTAAAATTTCAAAGTAATACTCATTTAACACATCCACACCTAATTCGAATTTTTGGAGTGTTACATTATCTCCCCCTTGAGATCATTCGTCCTCGATTGATTGTCCTGACTGTAACTACGGCAAACTCTGGACCTTAAACGAGACTGATGGAAATATGTGAGCACTGAATTGTGATGAACACATGCATACTAAATTGAATGAATACATGATTTTTGAACTACTGAGATACTGAACTGAATAGGTACTGAACTGAATAACTACTGAACTGACTAAAGATTGAGCTGACTGAATACTGAAAGACATGGATATTATAATATAAGGTATGAATGAAAAGGTTAGTTACCTTCAACAATTCTCCAAAACACCTGCCAACTAACAGAGCATAACACAAGCCTCATAGGGCATCATAATACGCATGGCATGAAACATATACGTGAATATTGGTCTATCATGGATACGTGAATACTGAACTAACATGGATATATGAATACTGAATGAACACGGATATATGAATACTGAACTGACATGATATCTAAGCATTGAACTGACATCAATATCTGAGTACTAAGCTAGCAAGAATATCTAAGTTCTGAACTGACATAGTATCTGAGTACTAAACTGAAATGAATGTTATAACATAAGATCTGAATACCGAAAAAATAAATATCATCACATGAGATCTGAATACTGGAAATATTAAAATTATAACATGACACGTGAAATACTGGGTACAGCCACCAATTCTGGTGGCAACTCTAACTTATAAGCTACTTGCTCGATCCTTCGTATCATCCTATACGGCCCGATGTATCTGGGACTGAGATTTCCTCTCTTCCCGGATCTTATAACACCTTTCATAGGCAACACTTCTAGAAATACCCAATCATCAACTTGAAAATCTAGGACTCAATGTTGTCGTCCAAATAGGACTTTTGGCGACTCTGAGCCGTCTTCAAACGCTCTTAAATCAACTTGACTTGCTCATATCTTGATAGACCAAATTGGGTCCCAACAACTCTGCTTCGCCAACTTCGAACCAACCAATTGGCGATCTACATATTTGCCCATACAGAGCTTCATACGATGCTATGTTGATACCAGAATGGTAGTTGTTATTATAAGAAAACTCAATGAGAGGTATGTGATCATCCCACTTACCTTTCGAATCAAGGACATACCCTCAAATGTTTGAATAGTATGTTCTGCCTGGCCATCTTTCTGATGATGAAAAAATGTGTTGAGGTTTACTCTTGTTCTAATCCTTTCTGAAAGGACTTCTAAAAGTTCTTTGTAAACTGAGCACCACGATCTGAAATGATGGACAACAAATTCCCATGCAATCGGACGATATCATGAATGTACTACTTGGCATAATTTTCTGCTGAATTTGTGGTCTTTACTGGCAAGAAGTGTGTTGACTTGGTAAGTCGATCTACAATCATCCAATCAAATCAGGCTTTCAAAATGAGCGAGATAATCCTGTTATAAAGTCCATATTTACTATCGCCACTAAAGAATATGTGTATTCTATGGTAAAACACTGGGCTTTCTGCTGCTCGATTTTCATTTGCTGACAATTTTGACACTTGGCCACAAAGTCTGCGATGTTCTTTTTCATGTCGTTCCACCAATATATCTCCTTGAACATGATACATGTCTGGGTAACATGGATGGATAGAATACCTGGAACTATGGGCTTCTAACATGATCCCCCCTCTCTAAGTTCATCTATGTCTAGAACACACAATCCATCTTGGTGCATCAAAGTACCATCATCTCCCCCTTGTTCAAAAGCCATCGTCATATGCTTGTGAATCCCCTCTTTCAGCTGCAACAAGTAGGGATCATCAAACTATTTCTTCTTCACTTCGGCTACTAATGAGGAACAAGTCCTGTTCGGGACAACAACTCCACCATCTTCGGTGAAAGTCAAACTCCTAGCTTGGCTAAGCGGTGAAATTCTTTCACCATAGTTCTCTTGCCCCCCTCAATCATGATCTATCCTTCCCATACTTGATTATCTTTTAAGGTGCTTCCTGAAAATACTTATAGTATTAATGAGAGCTAAGCCTTTAACAAGTACTTCGAAGATTAGAGTCTCATGCAATAGCACTACCCTCGTGATACATAACTAGGCATGATTTTATAGTTTTCTGTGATTGCTATATCAACAATTACTAAGCTCGACGACCATTCTACTCACTTCGTGTTTCTTACACACGCTAGGCACAATCTTTGTGGCAATTATATCATTTTCCTCATTACTGAATTGAGTTTTTTTTTAATCTCATGCAAACTTTTCGGGTTTCAATTCTCCAACCGGACTTATTGATGATTTTCATATCTCCCCCTTAGACCAAAGGTTAAGGTCTTGTACTTGCGGATCCTTCTCTTTTGTTGGGATCCGAATAACTTCTCTTATCTTCTGCAATTATTTGCACTTTACGTCAATGATTACTCATCTTCCGACTTACTTCCGAGCAATCTTTCTTACTAGAAAAAAATAAATTACTTACATAAACAGAAAGCTAATGTATTCACAACTATCATACACATTCTTAATGATTTAACTCTGCTCACACTGTCAATCTTGGAGAAACTCCTTTTCGATAACTCTTAAAGGCTATTCTCTACAGTTTGCTCTCTTACAGCCTAGATGATTTTTTTCTTCCACTGTCGCTGTACTTTGGTTTTAACTTAAACTCTTTGGGTTCTAACGCGCATTCGGTATTTCCAAGTGTTACACACTCACTAGTGTTAACCTGGCTATATAAATTAAATTGTACCTTTACTAGCTATGCTGAAATTGCTAATTCATTGTAAACTACTTGAAACTTGCTTACTATTCTTTTACTAACCTCCTGCTAGCATCATATTTTCTTGTTCTTCTTTGAATAACAAAGTGATGCATAAGGTTATTCCTAACTTCCTCACCATCTGACCCTATTCTAAGGTTGCATACTTTTTTTTTTTGGAACTATGAACATGGATCACACTTAGGGAAATCTTATCTATCTTAAATGAAATTGAAATATCTAGCCCCAAACTTTCTGTACACTTCAAAATCATATCAGACTATAAACATCTCGACTAAACACTTAGTCACATAACCTAAGGGGGAACTATCATATCTTTTATCTCACAATAATATTTACTTCTTAGAGTAACTTACTAACGTGGTACTTTTTAGTTCTGATTTGGAAATCGGAACAACTTAGAATCATCTCCTGAAATTCAATATTGGCTGCTTTTGGTTCTCATTTCGTACATCATATCTTCTTAGTCATATATGCATGAGTTACACAAAAAATACATCTTTGGTAATCAAATGTTTCTAACTCCTAGGTATTTTGCCCTTAGGCTCTTTTATGTCTAAAACTACAGTGATCAATTTTATACTCGTTGCGGTTAAATTCTTAACTTGTTATACCATGGGGTCTAACATCTAAACTATCATCATCCAACCTGTGGCTCCATTTCCAAGAAGTAAATGAAATTGTTCTTAAACCTTCTACCTCGTTAGTTATTGAAATCTATGTTCTCCTACCTTATTTGCCATTGTTACTTCTGTGCCTCGTACCTTGTCTATTACATTATCCATATGCTTCTGCCTTATTTGTTACTGTTATCTGTGTAAATTCTACTTTGTTGTTATTGTTATTGGTATCCTGTCTACTTGGTTGGTATTGTTATACATATGCTTGGCGAGGATGAGATAAATACATGAAGGGTGTTGAAGTGCTATTTAATTTGACATAGATGCATACGCTTTGTGAGTACGAGATAGATGCACGAAGGATGTCGCGGTGCCATTTGATTTGATGTCTTGAACACATTCCTCTTATTGTGAATTCGTGGGTTAACTATGTTGTTAGTGGTTATTGCCTTAACCTCTTGACTTGAACTGTTAAGAAAAAGGTTGGTTTTGATATTGAGTAACTTGATAATCATTCCTTTTAGTTAATCATTTCACCATCTCTCGTATTTATTCTTGCTATTTATATTGTTATTTTCAATTGTTCTCTCTACTTCAATTTAATTGCACAGGTTATATTAGTGAGTATCTTTTGACTTAAAAACTTCGTCACTACTTCACCGAGGTTAGTCAAGATACTTACTGATTATATGGGTTCGGTTGTACTCATACTACATTTCTACACCTTGCGTGCAGATATTCGGCGATGAGCCGTTGAGGAGTACGTGGCCCTTAAGATGTACCAGCTCTCCAGATACAAGCTACCATTTGTTCCTGGTAGTTTAGAATTTATATTTCTATTTATGTAGATTTCAAATAGATGATGTATCTTTCCTCAAACTATAGTTGTACTCTTGTTCTTAGTAGCTCATGACTTGTACTACCAGTCCGTGTGAGGTAGAATTGAACTCTTTTAGCCATTTCGTTCATCATCTCTGTTGGTTTCTATTTATAGAAGTGACATATACTATTGTACTTACCTAGCATGTTGAGTTAGGTGCCATTACGATTGAGTGTGATTTTGGGTCGTGACATAAAAGCTCTTTCGAAAATAAAAAAAGCTTAAATTAATCAAAATGTAGTGTTCTTCTTTTGCAATAGAGATTTATTTTTGTTTAATCTGTTCGAAACCATTCCCATACTATTTATTATTGATCAAGAAAATAGAATGATGTCACGACCCAAAATCCCAACTTAAGGATCGTGAGGGCACATAATCCTTAGTACTAGGTAAGCCTAATATTATCTACAACGGAACTGCAACTATTATCTGATAACTGAAATAACTTAGGTGAACCGAACATCAACCATATAACCCAAAAACCGGTAATACAAAGTTATAAGCTCTACTGAGTACACTAAAATCTCTAAATACAGTACTGTTTTGGAATGAAAATAAACATTATTAATTAAAGACAACAGAAGGTGACTCTAAGGCATGCGAACCCAATGGCAGGTATACCTTGAAGTCTCCGTAAGAAATCACAAGCAGCTAACTAACGTCCGGCATGCTCCGAGATAGTTGGATCTGCACAAAAATGTGCAGAAGCATAGTATGACTATACCACAATGGTACCCCAGTAAATTCAAGACTAACCTTGGTAGAGTAGTGACGAGATTCAAGTAAAGACACATACAAGACAAATAACCTGTGCAGAATATCAATATAAAGCTAACAACCGGAAAAACAAAGTAAGAAATGGCAACGAAGGGTAATCATGTGACAAAAAACAAAATAATCAAAACATATATAATACACATGTGAAAGTAATTAAGAAAAAACGATGACAGTTCTAATCATCAAACTGTTCTGCCACAGGAATCATAACAAGGATCACCCCGAGATACGACACCTCAACTATCACAAATCACGAGTTCCAAATCGCGAATCATATACACATGGCATCTTATGCCCACATTATCGATCGCAACCGCATGGATAACTCACGTGCCAATAACATCAATATCTCATATCTGCACGGACAACTCACGTGCCACTAATAGCAATATCTCATATCCGCACGGATAACTCACATGCTACCAGTCTAATCCACACACAGAAGGCAGATATACAAGAGTACATGTACAGGATCAATAAATATCAAGATTCATAATCCTTGATTGGTATAGATGACATGTTATAGTGTATGCATGTGAAAGTGTACGATCACAACTACAAATTTATGCATAGGAATAACTCAACAATGGAAGAGATAACATGTAATGATAACTACAATTAAACGCATAAGAGTAAACTCAACAATGAAAGATATTCCATATGAGAACAACTTCAATTGAATGCATATAATAATAAACTCGACAATGGAAGATATAACATGTAATAATAACTTCAATTAGATCCATATAAGAATAAACTCGGCAATGAAAGATATAACATGTAATAACAACTTCAATTAAATGCATATAAGTAGCCTAAGAGTCTAAACCGGTCAATTTTCACATATAAGCCCGTTTATACACTCATAACATTATGTACACGTCTTCCACATAATCCAAATAGTGTAATTAAACCAAATCCTACGGGGTAGTTTTTTCCAGATAAAGTTAGGCAAGATACTTACCTCAACAAGGCCAAATTAACACTAAAATGGCTTTTTCTTTAAAATTCGCCTTCGTACAGCTCAAATCTAACAAAAAATGACTTAATATTATCAAACAATGCAAGAGAAACTAATTATGATTAATAAAGTTAAGATCTTTACACATTTCTCCAATAGTCAACAAAAGTCAACCTCGGGCCCGCCTAGTCAAAACTCGAGTTCAAGGGTAGATCTGGACCACTCATAACTCCACGGATTCATATATGTATTTTATTTTTTAATCCGAGTCCAATTCAACTCTCAAATCTCAAATTTTTATTTTTCAAAGCATAGTAAAAGATCCCCAAAAATGCACTTCAAATCTCATGATTTAGATGTTAAATCTCATAATCAATCATGTATTATAATTGAAATTAGATTTAGATCATTTACCCAATGATTTGGCATAAAAATCTCTCCTCAGAATCGTCTCCCACCGAGTCTAGGGTTCTAAAATGTGATAAATGAAGTTAAGTCCTGAAATTCAACCCTTATGTTCAGTTGCAGGAGTCGCAAATGCGACCTGAGGTTTGCAAATGCGAAGAATGCATCGCAAAAGCGATGCCCGATGAACTCGAGGGATGTCGCAAATGCGACACAAAGTTCGCATTTGCGAAGTCCTCCCCTTCCGCAAAAACGATCAGTTGATCACAAATGCGGCTTTCCCTCCCCAAGAGTCCAAATTGCAAATGCGATCCCAAGTTCGCAAAAGCGAACTCTGTAATCCCCCAGTCCACCTCGCAAATGCAGAAAAAATATCGCATTTGCGAGACCTAAAGCATCAATCCAACCAGCAAAACTAAAACTCACTCAAACACTCTAAGACACATTTGGAACTCACCCGAGCCCTCGGGCTCCACACCAAATATCCACACAAGTCCATAAAGATTATACGAACTAGATCAAGCGATCAAAACACCAAAATAACATCCGAAATTACGAATCGAATACCAAAACACATGAAAACTACAATGAAAAATACCAAAATAACATCCGAAATTACGAATCGAATACCAAAACACATGAAAACTACAATGCAACTCACGTACTTCTAAAAACACAACCACGCGTCCGATTTCTATCAAAGAATGACGCCAAACTTTGCAGACAAGTTTCAAATAACAAAACGGACCTATTTCAAGTTCTGAAACTGAAATTCGAACTTGATATTCATAAAGTCAAACCATGGTCAAACTTAAAAAGTTTCTAAGCCTTCAAATTGCCAACTTTTGACAAAACAAGCCAAACCAACTTAGGGACCTCCAAATTTAATTTCAGGCATACGCCTAAGTCCAAAATCACTATCCGCACCTAACAGAATCATCAAAACTCCGATCCAAGACCAAATATGCAAAAGTCAAACTTGATCAACTCTTCCAACTTAAAACGTCTAAAATGAGAATCATTCTTCCAAATCAACCCCGAATAGCTCGAAAACCAAAACCGACCATACATGCAAGTCATAATATATGATACAAAATTATCAAGACGTTAAACCACCGAATGGAATGCTAAAGCTCAAAACGACTGATCGGGTAGTTACAAATAATTTGTATTTTTCTTGACAGGAAAACAATAAATGTCTTAGGCCGGCTAACGGATTATGTTTGTGTTTTCCGCAATTAACCTAAACATTAGTTTTCCTAAAAATTTTAAAAGAAATTTTTTTTCATTCTTGCGAAAACTAAAGAGGAAGTAATATAATTTGTGAAATTGAAGTAATGAGATTATTAATCTGAAATAAATTTTGAGTCGAACATATTAATTGAGATGATTAAAGACTTCTATGGGCAAAGTTTCTTTCTTGGGTTAGTAAAATAAGATAAATGATCATCATTTTCAATAACTTATACTTTTACTTCAACCTTTATTTTTTACTAACTCAAATACAAATTTTTGATATATTACTTATGAGCTCTCTTTAAAAAAATTTATCCTCATTGAGACAAGTTGCACATGCAGCGTGCCTACTATGAGACTAGTTAAATATATATGACAACATAAACTGTGTTTAATAATATCATTTTTGAAAACACATTTTAAACTTTTTTTTAAAGACGTTCATATCCAACACAATTACAATAATCACTAATATTAGTGACAGAGTTAACGAATCAAATAATACAAGCAGTAAAAATAGCTAAAGACAATTATTTCATGTAATTATCTCTTTAGAAATAAAATGGAGTAATTTATGCAAAATACCCATTGAGCTTAAATTAACTACCCTTCTCTATCCATTTGAAATCTTGTTACAATATATACCTACCAAATTAAAACTAATTACCTAACCTAACATAGCTTGATTTGACTTGGTTCGAATTGAATTGGCTTGGCTTGGCGTGACTTGATTTGGTGTGGCTTGGCTTGGTTTGGCATGAATTGGCTTGGCTTGACTTAATTTTAGTAGCTTACCTTGACTTTATTTGGTAGGAAGGGCTGGGCATTAAAAAAAATGGGTAAGGAGAAAACTTTATGGATAGGGACAACTAAGTAGTTTGCTGTGGATGGTTATTTGCAAAAGGAATTTTTACATAGCTATACTACATTTACAACTTATTTACCTCGCTAAATAAGATATCAATTAGTTATAATTTGACATATAATTTACCATTTATATACAAAATAATGTATTAGATAACAATCTTCCTCATTTTTTCTTCCCTGATGAATTTTGGCGCTCAACCATTTTTTTTTCTGGTTACAACCACTGCCGCATCCCTTTTCTTCTTATATCCACCGTCCCACGACCATCAAGATTGAAAATCCAAAATGATAATTCACTCCCCAAAAAATAAGTGTTTTCAATAGTCCAAACGAAAAATATCAAACATCAGCAACATGAATACAATGAGTTACAACCTTGAGTTTTTGTGAATCAATCTTCATAATCCACAAAATATAGTAGTTAAAGTTAGAAAATTTCAATCTTCAGCTGAAGAATCACGATTACATAATCTGAAATAGCTAGATTTGCATTTGGTGAAACAGAAACGTAAACATATTAATGATTTCTTTTAGCTTTTTTGAATTAATAAACTAAATCGTATTAATCATAAGTGAGTAAATTATATTGGAAGTCTGAATCCATTAAAAATACCATTGATAGCCATTAAAAAGCTTTGAAGCTTCAAAATTAAATTTTGCAAAATTGTTGTTTGTTTGGATTTGGTGTTGTTGCAAATGTTTGAGAATATCCTTTGGAGTTTATCTCTCAATTTTGATAGAATTTGAAAAATTTTCAAGGTGGTTTTGGTTGAAGTTTCAGATTGAAACTCGAAGAAAAAGACATTAATAAATTGTATATATTTTTTTGTCGGGTGTGCAAACAGCATACAAAATATATACAACTAACATAATTGTATACAAGTGTATATAAATTATATGTACATTGTAGTTTTGACCGAATTTCTATACAAAAGAAATTGTACTCCTATTTAAGTTGTAAATGAATTGTAGATAAATTGTAGATTTTGACCGGATTCAGTACAAAAAATTTATATTTAAGTTGTAGATAAATTGTAGATTTTGACTGGATTTGTATATATTTTGTAAAAAACTTTAGTTACTTTTCGTAAATAAAAAAACTTAAACAAAATCGGGTAAATAAATTTAAAATCTCGTATATATACAAAAAAGTCCCTTTGCAAAAGGTCCCTGATAAAATAGGCTACAACAACATCCCAGTAAAAATCCCACTAGTGGGGTCTGGGGAGGATAGAGGGTACGCAGACCTTACCCTTATCCCGGAAGGGTAAAAAGATTATTTCCGGGAGACCCTTGACTCAGAGACAAAAGATCCATAGCAACAACAAAAATCACACAAATAATATCTGTACCGTAAGAGATGGCAAATAAGTGGAAGGGTAATAATAATAATAAAAAATTAAAAATAAAATAAAAATAGTGTGAGGAAACAAAACCGCTAGCAGCCCTAGACAAACCACTATCAGACTAACCTATAATTTTAATGCTCGACCTCTGCACCTGCTTATCAAGTGCGGCGTCCTAAAAAATCTGAATATGCGCCATGTAATGCCTAAAAATGGGCTAGTGGATTAAAATTCGAGGCCCAAAAATGTAGGTACAAAAGTCATTTGGTCCATTTGTTGGTTTCGGGCTTAAGAAATCAAATTCGGGCTAAAATCCGGCGAATGAACGAAAAAAAGATCCACGTTATTGCTTGAACGACCTCCTTCCACCGATCAACGACTCTTTCGACCTTCCGCCAATGTAATAATCTTTTTTCTATATTTATTTCATGCATTATTATGTGAATATATGATACACATATTCATATCTGAATATTCATTTCGTTTTTGAATGTCTACGATATTCCTTTTCTATTTTTACTTTCCTTTTGAGCTAATTGTTATGTTTTCTTTACAAAATCGGACTTGTCAAAACCCTAATTGAACCCCGAGCTACTTTAATTTTTTTTAAAATTATTTGTTTCAGAATCTTCGTATCCAAGGCTGTACAGATCACGTCGTTGTTTGAGATTTTAGTGTATTTATACAGTTTAAGCTGCCAGGTAAAGTATATTATATTTACTTTTGTTGCTGTTTTGTTAAATTTGTCGAATTATGTGTTTGTTTATATTTTTGGAATTTTTATCTTTTTGGCATTTTGTCCAGAATTGTGGCTGTCAAATCTGAGTCTTTCATCACAGTAGAATTATTATTTGCTGAGCTGTTTTTGTTTTACTTATTTGATATTAACAGCATATTTTCAAAATGGAAAGTAGATTTAAGGTTGAATTTGATAAGATTCTTAAAATTGTCTGCCACTTGATGAATGTTATGGTTGAACTTGGGAAGTGCAACAAAAGAGAAACTGCAGGCTATTAACGGAATTATAGCAAATGTAGCGGTAGAAGTATCAGTGGACCTTGTTCAACAACATTGCCCTGAATTCAAAATTTATTAGTATTATTTAATAATCGGATATGAGTCTCACTGCTTGTTTGTCCACTGCTGAGTGCTGGCCGTATTCAGCTTTTTGTTGGCTGAGTACTTTAAAAAGTGAATAGTAGTTTTGTGTATAGCAGCTCTTGGAATGCATGAAAAAATTTACAACAAGTTTGTCGAGTTATTCATCTATTGAGTTCATAATTAGTGGTTTCGACGTTTATGTTTATCCTTATGGCGTTTGTTATTGTTGGCAGATTTTGGTTTTCTTGCTGAGCTTATATATATATACACGTGTAAACACACACAACAGACTTACTTTATTGCTCCGGACTTAGAGCCGCTAGTAGATTACTCAGCTTTTCGTTAGTCTTGGACTTGTGGGTTTCATGTTCTCATGATGGTATCCTTGCAGGAATACTGCATTCAGAATGCATTTATTAGGACATTGAGCTGGGTTTCATGCATTGTTGTTGAAGAGCAGTGCCATGCACAGCTGTGTTCACTGGGTGGGTTACACAACGAGTGTCAGAAAATTGATGCAATGTCAGCATCTAGTAAATTTGATCTACCTTCCAGTAGTCCAGATAGGCCACTGTATGTCTCTGGGCAGCGTGGATCCTATGCACCTGCTTCACTGGATAGGTCAGGTAGCTTCCGTGAGAACATGGAGAATCCAATCTTATCTTCACTTCCAAACATGACAAGAAGTACTTCAACAGTAACTCGTACAGATGCCGTTAACTTTTTCCAGTGCTTACGTTTTGATCCAAAAGCTATGGTTACTGACCACAAACTTAATCGGAATATTGATTTCAAGCGGCTCACCAGTTTAGCTTTAGGTGTGCCAGTGGAGGATTCTCCATTGGTGTCTTCTAAAGGCAAACTGTTCCCTTCTCTCTCCGCGGAGGAGGCCAGACGGCTGAAGGCTGGTCTTCGTGAAAGCTGCACTAAAGCTAGGTAGTTGCTTGGATACTGTGTTCTTTTTGTATATGCTTTCCCCAGTCAACTAGTTTTTCTAGAGATATTGTACTCATATAAATCCATGACATATCAGGGAACGTGTGAAGATATTCACCGAATCTTTATCTGTGCTCAACAAATGCTTTCCAAGCATCCCATCAAGGAAGAGATCTCGGTCTGATTCCCTATCAAATGACCGACACGTTACATTATTCCCAAGTGATCGGTCAGTTTCAGGGACAAGCATTGGTAAAACTGGTACGCAGAGTCATTGTACTGCCAGTAGTTATGAGTTGGAGCAACAAAAGTCTGAAGAAAGAGTTAAAACTGCTGTTCCAGGCAAACGCACTCGAACTGCCATGGCGGATGTTAGGGTTTGTATCATTATTTTGTAATTTATTTGTATCTTTCATACCTTGACTTAACTTCACTCTTCTGAGGTATTTTGTCTATATTGCTGGCCTTTTGATTGATTCCGCTTTGCAATCTTCTATGTATCTCCTGTTCCTGCAATAATATTGCTGAATAAGCTTGTGGAGTCTCTCAGTTAGGAGAGAGTCTTCCTTTACATTGCTCTTTATTACTAGGTAAGATCAGCTACATGTGGGTTAACACAGTAACTACCTAATGAAGCTTGATAATTTTGGGCATTGAAATTGGATTTGCCATTTCTTGTTAAAATGCTGGTTAATATTAATAAATGAACTAATGGAGTTGGATACTTGTCTCAAGAAAAATAAAAATTTAAAAAGTTGGATATTGTTAGCATTCAGATAGGTTCTTTCTTCCTATGCTAATACTTCATTTGTTTGTTTGTGGAGTGAGATGCCGAGGTAGAGTTTTATTGGGAGGTGTTTTTAATAGTTTCCTTTTTGTTCAAACTTACTGGGCAGATACTTGCTTTTGAAGTATCCTCTAAAGATTTTTTCCTGTAATAGACACGGTATATTGCGCTTTCCTTCTACTTGATGCTAATCTTTGGCTAGGCTGCGTGCTTCCTCACCTCAATTCATATCTTTCAGCCGACTATATGCTTGGAACCAGCTTCGACATCCTCAACACTAAAAGATTTTTCGTTTTTGATTGTAGCCTGATGTACGGGCAAACACTCCCACAAGGCCGGCTGGGAACATGGATAGAGATAGGGAGATACTGAGGCTTCCAAATGGTAGCACAATTCAGGGAGAAGATCGTACGTCATCCATTGCTGTAGAGGGTTGGGAGAAGTCGAGGATGAAAAAGAAGCGTTCTGGAATAAAACCAGATGCTACTGGCTCCATAACGACAAAACCTATTGATGGCCACAGGGAACCGAAGCAAGGAGTGCAGCCGCGGCTTCCTAGTGATAGCCGATCAAGATTTACTGATACCCATGGCTTCAGGTAGTGCTTCAACTGTCAATGTTTAATTTAAAATCAGAGTGACGCATGTGTTCAGGTTTTTTCTGTGATATCGTCTAAATATTTGTTGTTTTTTCATAGACTACCTTTCTGAGATTAGTTGAGAAGTGCTTTCTCTCTCAGCAACAATGTCACTGTAACTAAATTGTACCAACTGCGTAAGTCCAGAAAAGTAGTGGTCCTCTGTCACTTTCAGTAAAGTAAAAATTTGAAGTCTTTTTGTCATAGGTAAACTGAAGCTTCTTACCCTTCTTATCTTTTGTGTTTGGGGAAAAGGTAGGGGATGATTTGATATAATATCTTATGGTTATTTCAGTTGCTTTATTAAATCTTTTTTTTTTCCTCTTTTATAATTAGGCACTTAAGAAGTCTTAAGGTGTGCTTGTGGGGCCATATGAAGTAGAGAGAAGTGAGGACAGCTATAGAAATAGGAGAGAATTTTTTAATACCCTAATGTTGTTACTTGTTAGTGAACTTCTTTTTGTGTCCAGTAAGCTGGCATGAGGACTCTCATGAAAAGCTGGGTGCTACTCAATGTCTGCTACGGATTTATGCATCTCTTGTCATGACATCTTGAATTGTTACCTTATGTTAAAATTTCAGTTTATTCTTTTTTTGATCAAGTAAGAAATATATTCAGTAATAATCGCAAAAGCTCCCGTATACAAGAGGAATACCAAAAGATAGAGAACTTACATTTTTTTGGGGTGCTAATTATCGACATTTCAGGCATAATTGCTGACATTTTAGGTAGTTATTGGAAGTATGTGCTCTAAAGAAATGGCACTGTACTTATTAACCCATACATGGAACAGCTAAATTTTATGGTAGAGGCATCACCATATTTGATCCTCAGCACTTATTAACCCATATATGGAACTGCTAAATTTTATGGTAGTGGCATAATCATATTTGACCCTCAAAATTTCCTTTGACAAGCCATGACAAATAACTTCCTATTTCTGGCATGATTGTGTTTCATCTTTCATCGAATTCTATATGGATTGATGTGAAGTTGAAGAAATTGGTGAGCTTTAGCCTTCAGTTAATCGTTCGTGCTAGAAATAAGATGGTGAATTTTGAATACTGGACATGCTATTTAGTTTCCATCATAGTATTAGCCCTCAAGGTCAAGAGAAATATACTTCTTTTGAAAGTCAATTTGGTTATCTCACATTCTTACTGGGAGGTAGTCAATTCGGTCAAACAGGGTTTTGGTGAGTTTATAGAAGAAAGTATCTTCTTCCATGTGTCATTGGAGATGTAATAGGAAAAGTTATAACTAACTTTCAAAAAAGGAAGAGTTATAATTTGATGAGAGCAAATACCATACTTCATGGATATGCATTATTCAATTGCTGCGTATTTGAATCTTTTTTCCCACGAAGGTTCAAGATCTTTCTTGTGAAGGCATAAGTGGTAAAACTGTAATTTTTGGTTATATTCAGAAGCACTTCTTGTTATTTTGAACTGATCTTCTTTTGGTTCAATTAGACATGGGCTTGCTCCTGGTGCTGCCGGAAAAGCTGATGGTGCAACACAGCATGTTACCTTAGGCGTACGTTCTTCCCTGTCTAAGATTGACCAAGATAACCATCTTCATCTCCTAGATAGGAGAGATCGTCCTCTTGGCTCAGAGAAAGAAAGGGTGAATCTCAAAGCAGTCAGCAAGTACGAGAGACCCTTTTTCTGCACTTCCTTTTTCATTCATTTTGGTTGATTTGTAGACTGGTCTTTGCTATTTCTTTTGCGAGCTTATGCTTTAAAACTGTTATGAGAAATCTCTCTCTCTAGGTATTCTTTTCCTCCTATTTTTACATTCCTTACACAGTTTTATCTGTTCTATTCATCCAGTACAATGAAAGCAGCTGCTCGTGAAGAATTCACGTCCCCTAGCCCTACATTGAGCACGAAATTGAATTCTGCTACTAGGGCTCCACGATCAGGTTCAGGCGTTGCACCAAAGTTGTCTCCTCTGGTTCAGCGTGCAGCTGCTGCAAATGATTGGGAAATCTCTCAATGCACAAACAAACTTCCATCTGCTGTTGGGGCAGGTAATCGCAAGCGCAACTCTTCTACAAGGTCCTCATCACCACCTGTTGCTCAATGGGCCAGCCAAAGGCCCCAGAAGATATCTCGACCTGCAAGAAGGAACAATTTTCCCATTGTTCCGAATAATGACGAAATATCTACCCTGGATACCACAAGCGATGTTCCACGTAATGAGAGACGTTTGTCTAACTCTTCCCCTCAGCAAAAGTTAAAAAGCGATGTCTTCTCTCCAGCTGTATCTGAAACTGAGGAATTAGGAGCTGCTGAAGTCAAGTCTAAAGACAAGAGCAAGAGGTCTGACGAAGTGGATGAAAAAGCTGGGAATGTGCAAAAGATGTCAACGCTGCTGCTACCGCCAAGGAAAAATAAGGTGGTTAGTGGACAAGACTTTGGAGAAGGTATTCGCAGGCAAGGGCGGAGTGGCAGGGGGTTTACCTCCACTAGGTCCCTAATGCCATTGATGGCTGAAAAGCTTGGCAATGTTGGGACTGCAAAACAACTTAGAACCTCTAGACATGCTCTGGATAAGACAGAAAGGTTGAACATTCTCTCCTTTCCAATTGACAGTTGGTATGCTTTTTCTGCTACATTTTGGTGCAACAGAAAAACTTTTGATTTTATGCAACTACTTGGTGCAGCAAAGGAGGCAGACCACCTACAAGAAAGCTCTCTGATCGTAAGGCTTATAAACGACAGAAGCTTGCAACGATGGATGCTGCAGCGGATTTTCTAGGTATTGTAGCCGCAATGTAGGCTTGATTACTATAGGTGCTGAATTATTGATTTTTATTGTTACATCTCCTTAGTTGGTTCAGATGATGGCCATGAAGAGCTACTGGCTGCTGCAAGTGCTGTTACTAACACTGGTATACTATCAGTCACCTGCTTTTTCTAGATTTCTTTGGAAAAATCTATCTTTTTGGCACTAACTGAACGTGTTGCTATTTACTTATTTATTGATTTGTTGATTAAACAAAATCTTATTAATGATCCTATTTCTATTGCAGCTCAAGCCCTTTCGAGCTCATTCTGGAAGCAGATGGAGCCAATTTTTCGTTTTATATCTGAAATGGACACAACCTTTCTGAGGCAACAGGTGGAAGGTCTTCTTTTTTAGACTTATGTATCTACTTATAAGCATATGAGCAACTCGTCTTCTTTTTTAGACCTGTGTATTAAATTTGGACATTTGAGCAACTCATTTAGGTGTTATAATTGTGACGATAATGGCAAGATTGATCTCCTGCCGTGTTGATTGCTTATAACACATAGATATCAGCTTCTTCTTTTTTTGGGGTGCTGCCACGGGAACTGGAAATTGTCGGTATGACTATTTCCATGCATAACATTCTGTGGAGGAAACAAAGAATTTTTTGGAAGTCTTTTATGTAAGTCTTATCATGTATGCATGTTAGTTGCTTATAGATATATGCTTTTTTCTCCCCCCACTCCGTATTACTTTTCATTATAGAGTCCAGTGGTGGCTGTCTTTGTTGCCATATCTTGTGACTATTATCCTTTTAGTACTATCTCTATTCATATTAAACGGCTATAGTATAGTCTGTTTCTAAGGAGCTGAGAAGGGAAGGATTTGTGAACATCATCTTCCAATTGGTGTATCCCTTTAATGCTCAAAATAAAATTGGAGAAGCAACAAAGTTCAGGTCTTCGAACATTCTTTAATCATCAAATATAAAAGTATAAGAAGTTGAATAATAAAAGGGGGGTCAGGTGGAAGGTTAACTGGTGTTTCAGTTTTGCATCTTACTCATGGATTGTATATGGCATGCATTTCCCCATCTCCATGGGAAATGTTAAAAAAGGTGACCTTGTTACTATCCCAAAAAAAAGAAAGAAAAAGAAAAGAAAGAAAAGAAAGGTGAAAATTCAGTGTTACCCTCCTTTTGTTTCTTTATAGCTCTGTTCTCGCTCTCCTAAAAAAAGAGTGAAGTTCCACCCCTGTTTGAAGGCTAGCTCCTGCTTTGGAGCTTCATCCCCACATCGCACATATTAGCAAACTGAAAAGGGGAACTCAGTGAATAGACAAAGGAAAAAATGGATATGTTACCCAATTTGAAGTCTGAAATCACCGAATAGGATTGGTAAAAACATTGTAGAGTTCTGGAAATTGTTCCTCGAGGGGAGAGGGACCAAGTGAAGAGTCTTGCTAAAAGCTGGATTTTCTCCCATTACCTTTTGAAAGCTTGATGAGCGTTATATATATATTCTTTAATGTGAAATCACATGTCTCCATTTTCTTGTGTTAGAGTGGCGAGCATGCACACAAGAGAATGCAGTTTATTTTGTGGAACATGTGAATTGGTTCCTCCATATTGTTGCAGTTTTACATTGGTTATTAGTGTGTACTTGCGATCGACATATCTAAAGTAACATAGCAGGTCTCATGAATATTAGTTGATCAATAATAGTGTGTGATAATATGCAGACAGTTCAATACTGTAAAATAATACCATAGTTGCTCGATATCGCTAATTAGACTTCCCTCTACTTATGACTTTCTGATATACACTAATCCGTATTGCTCTTCTGTCAACAGATAAATCATGAGACTAATCTGGCAGCAGCAGCCTCTGTGACTTTCGATACTGATGCTTCCAGTTTAATTAGTGGTTTTGGGTTGAATGAAGTCAGAGGACAGACAAATGAAACACACAGTTCCGATCTTACCTCAGAACATGTAGTCTCTGGAAAAAGTAAACCCAAGGGTATTTCCTTGTACCAAAGGCTGTTGGCTGCTATAGTACCTGAAGAGCTTTATTGCAATGGAAAGGAAGACCTTAACTCCAATGTTTATCGATCTGGATTTGAAATCGAGATGGATTCAGAATCTCATACTTCCTGTGGGCAGATGTTCTATAGCAGTGAAACATCCCGATACTGTGCTTCTAATGGATACAGCATAAATGCCAATGGGTGTTCTGTTGGCAATTTGGACTACATTAAGGCTGATAACGTTACATCCGCGTTCGAAATGGGGAATTTTTCAAGCTATGGTCAGTCACAAAATGGTCTACTTTCAGAACAACAAACAATGCCTGGCTTTGTTTGTTCCGAGTATCAGTATAATGAGATGTCAATTGATGAGCGGCTTCTCATGGAGATTCGCTGTATCGGAATATATCCTGACCTGGAGGTAGGTTGTTGGAATTTCAGCATGTTGCATAGTGTTGTACTTTGAGCTATATCTTCCTAGAGTTTGCTAATCCTTGTTTTGCTGATTGCTTATTCTCCATGTAGTCTGATTTTGCTGAGTCTGGAAATGAAGAGATCAGTGCAGAAATTAGTAAATTACATGAGAAACACCATGAAATGGTAAGTTTTATCCTTTTTCTGAAGTCATACATCTTAGAAGAATCTCCCTTCCTCTGCCTGTCCTTGTTTACCCGATACCCGACATTTCCTGTTACTCCCTTTAATTCAAGTCAACTGGTGATGGTCTGAGAATGAATCAGCTTTTCAAGTCCACACATTCTTCCATCCTTAATGAGAAGGGATTGGATGCTTCCTCTTATGAGGTCGGATGTTATAAGCGTGAAGTTCAATTAGATTTTTTTATCCCTGGTTGTCCATATCTTTATTTTTCACAACACATTTGGGTGTCTGCAGTTAAGCTTCACAGAATATCTGTGACTATCAGCATTCTGAAGTCTATCTCTACGCTGGTGCTATATCCTACTTGTTGGAATAAGATATAATGATATAGGCCTGTTTGTTTTCACTTAAAGGAAGTCTGGTCCTGAGTCATTGAGATCTTAACCCCATTTAAGTGAATATTGTTTTTTTCTCCTTTTACAATCATTTATTTGCTCTTAATATGTCTGACTGATTCAAATCTATTATAGATGTTCAATTCAGGTGAAGGTTACTTTTTATCACTACGCTGTCCACTACCATCCACCACCAAGTTCTACTGCCCAAGACGATTGCCAGCCACCATCATACAACCATCATCACCTGCCGCCACTGCATAACTACCACTGTCAACCACCTCTACTGTGAACACGGGAGAGAAATCTATTATTGATATTCTATTAATTATAATACAATGAGCCCTATTTATACAATACATATCATACTCCTATCCTACGTGGGACTAGGACTAATTCATATTATGTACGTAACTATCTAACACTCCTCCTCAAGCCGGTGCATACAAATCATATGTACCAAGCTTGCTACATATGTAACTAATACGAGGACCAGAAAGGGACTTGGTGACAATATCTGCAAGCTGATCATTCGGCGTCACAAACTTTGTAGCAATGTCTCCTGAGAGTATCTTTTCTCTGATGAAGTGACAGTCAATCTCAATATGTTTAGCTCTTACATGGAACACCGGATTTGATGCAATATGAAAGGCAACTCGATTATCAAACACAAGTTTCGTCTTGCTGATCTCACCAAATTTCAACTCATTAAGCAAATGTTTGATCCAAACTAGCTCACATATTGCTACAACGATTGCTCGATATTCTGTTTCTGCTCTAGACTGAACAACCACATTCTGTTTCTTGCTCTTCCAAGAAACCAAATTATCTCCTACTAAAACACAATATCCAGACGTAGGTAGACGTAGTGGACCAAAATGGTGATGGTAAAGCCAAGCAAGGCATTTGGGGTCAACATGCAAGGATTCGAACACGAATTCTTGGACATAATTCTGCGTATGGAAGAAAGGCGGCAGCTGCAATTACAACAAAAAAAATCAGCAGATATTCCAACAAAGAGAAGAAATCAAAGGACTCAGAACTAGAGAAATTGAAATTTTTGGTGAACTACGAGGGTGGAGACAGCTCAGGAAGAGGGGGAAATATTATCGAAAGGGGCAGGCTTCACAAACCTCACTCAGAATGAAGTTAAGAATTCTCAGTTGGAATGTACGGGGGCTTAATGAAAGCAAAAAAGGGAAACTTTGAAGTCTCTAATTAAGAACTGGAAAGCTGACATTGTGTGCATTCAGGAAACAAAAATAGATGAATGGTCAAATGGGCTGGTTGGGCTGGATTACCTGCTAGCGATAGCAGGGGTGATGTGGTGATAATATGGGACTGAAGAAGCTGGAATTGCATAGAACTTCATCAGGGAATCTATACAATTTCTAGCATGTTGGAAAGTGTTCATGAAGATTTCAGATGGTGTTTTACAGGAGTCTATGGCCCACATACAAATCCCAAAAGAAAGGTGCTTTGGGATGAACTCGCAGCTATTCGAGGGCTATGGAATGAGCATTGGGTGATCGGAGGTGACTTTAATGTCTGTAGATATGAACATGAAAGGCTAAATTGCAACAGAAGGTCTAAGGCAATGAAAAGCTTCTCTGAAACAATTGATGATTTATGTCTTATTGATCTGCCTCTTCAAGGTGCTTCATTCACTTGGTCCAGGGTGAAAACATATACCAGGCTTCCAAGATTGATAGATTTCTTATAGCAAACGATTGGAGTGACACCTTCAGGAAGGTGACTTAGATGGTACTTCCAAATGTTATTTCAGACCAAAAGCCCATTATGCTGGAGAGTGGAGATTGGGAGGTAAACCCTTCTTATTTTAAATTTGAAAACATGTGGTTACAAGCTGAAGGGTTTCTTGATAAAGTTAAGGGGTGGTGGCAAGGCTACACAGTTAATGGCAACCCTGACTTCATTTTGACCCAAAAACTAAAAATGCTCAAGAAATATATCTGTACTTGGAATAGAGAAGTATTCGGGAAGGTAGAAATGCAAAGAACCAACGCCTTGAATGATCTGTTGGCATTGGAACAAGCTGTAGAGAATAGGGCTCTATCTTCTGCTGAACTCTCCAAATTGGTCGCACTTAAAACTGAAATCCAGAATTTAGCAATGGCAGAAGAGATTTCATGGAGGCAGAAGTCCAGATGTCTCTGGCTTAAAGAAGGGGATAAAACACCAAGTACTTCTAGAGGATAGCTAATTCCAACAGAAGGAAAAGCTACATTGATAAGCTCAAGGTTGGCAATGACCTAATTTAAAGAATCAGATTAGGGATGAAATTTTGGGATTCTACCAAAATTTTTATTTTGAGAATGAACCGTGGAGGCCTACTGCTAACTTTGAGGGATTGGCAAGTATTACAGAAGAGGAAAAAGCTGAGCTAGAAAAAGACTTCACAGAAGATGAGATCCGAGCTACCATCAAAGCATGTGCTCTCGATAAAGCTCCTGGACCAGACTGATTCACAATGGCTTTCTACCAAAGTGCGTGGGATATCATCAAGTCAAACTTAATTGACACCGTGAACCACTTCCACCAGAATAACAAGATGGTGAGATCTTGCAATGCCTCCTTTATTGCTCTGATCCCTAAGAAAAAGGGAGCTGTGGAGCTAAGAGACTTTAGGCCAATAAGTCTAATAGGAAGTGTTTATAGAATAGCTGCAGAACTTCTGGCAGAAAGGTTGAAGAATGTAATATGGAAGCTCATTTCTGGACATCAAAATGCCTTCATATAGGGTAGACAGATCACTGATGCAGCACTAGTTGCCAATGAAATCCTTGACTGGAAGCTCAAATCAGGGGAACCAAGTCAATTGTGCAAATTAGATATAGAGAAAGCTTTTGATCAGCTCAACTGGAACTTTCTCTTTATGATGTTGAGGAAAATGGGATTCGGCGACAAATGGATTAAATGGTTCAAATTCTGCACTACAACTGTGAAATACTCTGTTCTGGTTAACTCAAGCCAAATTGGCTTCTTCTCTCCCCAAAAGGGACTTAGGCAGGGGGACCCTCTTTCCCCATTTCTCTTCATCATAGCCATGGAGAGTCTCAGTAACATGCTGAACAAAGCCAGGAATTTACGATGGTTCAAAGGATTTGAAGTTGGTGTCAGCCCTAGGAACACAGTGTCTGTCTCCCATCTATTATATGCAGACGATACCCTCATCTCTGTGGGGCTGAAGAATCTCAAGTGTTACATCTAAATCTGACTCTCAGGTTTACACATCAATATGGTGAAGAGTGTTATTTACCCAGTAAATGATGTAACCAATCCGGAGGGCCTGGCTGACATACTATGCTCCAATACTGGTACCTTACCAACCACATACCTTGGGCTACCCCTTGGCGCCAAATTCAAATCTGCTGATATATGGAGTGGAGTCATAGGAAAAATTGAAAGAAGGCTAGCTAACCGGCAAATGCAATACCTCTCTATGGGAGGCAGACTCACGCTCATCAACAGTGTCCTGGACAACCTACCCACCTACCTTATGTCTCTATTTCCCATCCCAAGGAAAGTGCTGAAGCAGATAGATAAATACAGGAGGAACTTTATTTGGGAAGGAAATAGCAAAAGCCACAGATTCCACCTGGTGAAATGGAAGAAAGTAACTCAACCTAAATCTCAAGGTGGTCTAGGTATTAGAGACCTCAGAACACACAATAAGAGCATGCTTATGAAATGGTTGTGGAGATATTCTCAAGAGGATCAAGTCCTTTGGAAGGAGGTGGTGACTGCAAAGCATGGTATCAAGAATCATTGGCGTACCAAAGTATCTAGAAGACCATTTGGAGTAGGCCCTTGGAAATATATCAGCAAGCTAGGGTAGGAATTTCACAACACCTGTAAGTTCAAGGTAGGCAATGGAGCAAATATCAAGTTTTGGGAAGATAGATGGTTGGGGGACTCCACACTACAAGTTGAATTTCCTGCCCTCTATTCAATATCCACTTGCAGAAACTCAACAATTTCAAATAACAGAGCCGACAACACATGGAATCCTCAATTCAAGAGAAACTTGCAAGACTGGGAGATACATGATCTACTCAATCTACTGGAGAGGCTTGGGTCATTCCAAATCGACGACCAGGCACAAGACAGACTCATTTGCAGGTTATCTCTCCCTTTGTGATCAGAATGAAGTGGTAGTCAATTGGCCATGGAAGTTAATTAGGAGAACCAAGTTACCACCACAGGTGATTTGCTTTAGCTGGATAGCTGTATATGAAGCATGCCTCACCCAGGACAATCTCACTAGGAGAAACTTTCACATTGTCAATAGATGCTATATGTGCCAACATGCTATTGAAACCAATAGACATCTTTTGTTACACTTTGCAGCGGTTACAGACATATGGAACATGTTCATCTCAGCTTTTGGTTTCAATAGTGTAAAAGATACATTGATTAGCTGGAGTTCATTGAAGGTTAATAAATTGATCAGGGAAGTTTGGAAGATGATCCCAGCTTGTATCTTCTGGTGTATATGGACTGAAAGAAACACAAGATGTTTTGAGGGCATTTCTACTCCAAATTACATTCTTAAGGCTAGATGTTTAGCAAGATTATGTAGCTGGAGTAACCTTTCCCCTGTAAATTCCCCAGAATCCTTTTTGGACTTTGTTAGCTCCTTAACTTTAGACTAGGCCTTTTGTAATAGAGCTAACAACTTTTTTCACTGCAATGTACATTTTGCATCTTCTTGATGCCTTATATGAAATCCGTTATCTTATCAAAAAAATATCCAGACGTAGAACGTCTATCAGAAGGTGATCCTGCACAGTTAACATCTGAGTACCCAACAATTTGCTCATGGATTTGATCTTCAAACAATAATCTTTTGCTTGGAGTTGATTTTATATATTGAAGAATGTGGACAATTGCATCCTCGTGACTATCACATGGAGAATCCAGGAATTGACTTCCACATTCACAGGAAAGGAAATGTCAGGTCTACTCACTGTGAGGTAATTTAATTTACCAACCAACCGCCTATATCTTGCAGGATCGCTAAGCGGCTCCCCCGTCCTGGTAGAAGTTTAGAATTCGGTTCCATAGGAGTGTCGACAGGTCTACATTCCTTTTTCCTCAAGAATGTTTAAGGCATAATTCCATTGTGAGATTACAGTACCTGAGCTAGACTGAGCGACCTCAATACCTAGAAAATAATTTAATTTGCCCAGATTCTTACTTTGAAGGTGCTGAAAGAGATGCTGCTTCAACTTAGTAATACCATCCTGATCATTGCCGGTAATAATAATATCATCAATATAAACCACCAAATAAATACTATGATTTGAAGCAGAATGTCGATAAAACACATAGTGATCAGCTTCACTACGAGTCATGCCAAACTCCTGAATAATTGTGTTGAACTTGCCAAACCAGGCTCAAGGAGATTGCTTTAGACCATAGAGGGACCGGCGCAACCGACATACAAGGCCACTAGACTCCCCCTCAGCAACAAAATCAGGTGGTTGCTCCATATAAACCTCATCCTCAAGGTCACCGTGAAGAAAAACATTCTTAATGTCCAACTGAGAGAGAGGCCAATGGCGAACAACAACCATGGATAGAAAGGCGGACCGATTCAATTTTAGCACGGGAGAGAAAGTATCACTGTAGTCGAGGCCCAATATCTGAGTATACCTTTTGGCAAAAAGGCGACCAACTTTGACTGCATATACCCAACGACAACCGACAATCGATTTACCCGAAGGAAGAGGAACAAGCTCCAAGTACCACTCGTGTGTAAAGCAAACATCTCGTCAATCATAGCGTGTTGCCACCCTGGATGAGACAGTGCTTCACCCGTTGACTTAGGGATGAGAACAGAGGACAAAGATGATACAAATGCACAATGGGGTAATGACATACGAGGTAACTTAAACCGACATAATGGGGATTATGATTAAGTGTGGATTGTATATGTTTCCATAGTGCAATCGGTTGACTAAGAGGAGACAAGTCAGCAGTATTGGCAGGGTCAAGTGCAAGACGTGAATCAGCTAGGTCTGATGCTTGATGCTGGGTGCGGACGACGATGATAAGTTAGGAGTGGTGGAGCTGTAGAAGGTTAAACTGGACTAGGTGGTGAAATTGGAGCTATAGGTGGTGGAGCCGCAACTGGAGCCGTAGGTGGTGAAGCTAGAGTTACAGAGGAAGATGCATGAGAGATAGTGACTGAATCTCTAAAAGATGGAAGTGGTAGTACCTCAGAAAATATCTAAGTGATTACCTGGATTTGTGAAGTATAATTTGGTTTCAAAGAAGGTAACATCAGCAGACATAAGGTACCGCTGGAGGTCAAGAGAATAACATGGATATCCCTTTTGCGTTCTTGAGTAACCCAAATATACGCACTTAAGAGCACGAGGTGCTAACTTATCTTTTTCGGGAGTAATGTTATGAACAAAACATGTGCTTCCAAAAATACGGGGAATAAAGGTCAGTGGGGAAACATGAGAGAGAATGGAACTTGATTCTGGATAGCTGAAAATGGCATACGACTAATAAGATTGCAAGATGTAAGAACTGCATCTCCCAAAAATGCAATGGAACATGAGATTGTTTGAGTAGGGTACGAGCAATTTCAATAAGATGTCTATTCTTTCTTTCAGCTATCCCATTTTGTTGGGATGTGTACGCAAGATGTTTGATGAATAATTCCATGAGAGTTCATAAACTGTTGAAATGGGAAAGACAAATACTCTAGGGCATTATATGAAATGTGTGGATAGAAACCATAAGTTGATTTTGAATTTTAGCGTGGAAGGTTTGGAAAATAAAAAAAAATTCAGATTCATTTTTCATCAAAAATATCTAAGTGCACCTGGAATAATCATCAATGAAACTGACAAAGTAGCGGAATCCCAAGGTAGAACTGACCCGACTAGGTCCCTAAACATCTGAATGGACTAAAGTAAAAGGTGACTCTGCTCGATTATCAAGACGTCGAGAGAAATGGGAGCGAGTATGCTTACCGAGCTGACATGACTCACACTCTAGAGCGAAAAAGTGAGATAAACCAGCTACTGTTTCTTAAGTTTTGACAAACTGGGATGTCCCAACCGTTTATGTAATAAATCTGGTGAATTAGTAACAAGACAAGTTGTTGAATGAAGACAAGATGTGAGTTCATGTGATTTTGCAAGAATAAGGTAATAAGGTCTATCTGATTCATGCCCGGTACCAATAATCCGCTCTGTACTGCGTTCCTATATAAAAACAAGGTCATCAAGAAATAAAACAGAGCATTTAAGTGATTTGGCTAAGCGACTAACGACTATGAGATTAAAAGGACTACCAGGAACATAAAGAACTGAATCGAAAGGTAAGAAAGGAAGTGGACTTGCTTGACCTATTCCAATTGCCATGGTTTGAGACCCGTTGGCCATTGGCTGTTGGGAGAGATTGAGAACATGAAATAGTAGTGAAAAGAGATTTGTTACCTGAAATATGATCGGATGCACTTGAATCAATGACCCAAGACTCAGGGGTTGAAGATTGGGAGACACAAGTCACGCCACTATCCGTTTGGAACAACGGAAGCTATCCCTGAAGATGTCTGTTTACACGCTTTGTACTGAAGGAACTCAATCTAATCCGATAAAGAAACCATCTGAATTGGATTCAATGCATTGGATCCAATGGATTGTGAGTCAAAGGCTTCTGATGCGAATGCCATTATATTGTTTACGCCGAAAAAAATAGAAATTTTCTGGAAATTACTGTTCACGCCGGAAAAATATAAAAGTGGTCGGAATTTGATTTAAATTGGATGGATGGGCTCGGAATTGCAAGGGGAACAAGCTGTCCTGAAGAGTCGTCGCCAAAAAATGACCGAAAGGTGGCCTATGCTCCGGTGCGTGATGTCGGAACTTCGTCGGAAAATTTTATTCCGGCGGCGCATGGGAGTGCGTGGAGGATCTTTTGACGGAGATTTTTCTTTGGTTGCCGGAGGCCGATCTACTTCATAGTGGTGTTGGGTTTTGCACAACACTGACGAAAAGTGGCTTTTTACTTGCTGCAGTCCTATGTTTGCCGGAAAAAGACTTCCGGTTGACTGATTTCTCTTCCCGGAGTCGCTGGAATTTATGCACAGCGATAAATCTCTCACGGTTGCTCGATACCATGTGAGGATACACGGGAGAAAAATCTATTATTGATATTCTATTAATTATAATACAATGAGTCCTATTTATACAATACATATCATACACGTATTCTACGTGGGAATAGGACTAATTCATATTTTATGTACGTAACTATCTAACATGAACCACCACCATGAAGCAACCACTGTCTCCGCCACCAACCACCTCCACACCAACTATCTCTACTGCTAGCCGCCACCACCACCACCTACCTTCATTCCCAGCCATCACAACCAGCACTTCTACTGTCAGCCACCACCATAACCACTTCAACTGCCAGCCACCACCACAACCAACCACCTTCGCCGCCATCCACCACCACCTCCACCGCTAACCAACACCACCAACCAACTCCACCAACAACCAGCTGCACCACCAACCACCCCTTCCACTGACATTGATGGGGGCCGACCACCTCACCACCAACCTCAACTGTGCCACCACCATCGGGAACACCACCTTCGCCGTCATCCACCACCACCTCCACCACCAACCAACACCACCAACCAATGCCACCAACCACCAACAACCAGCCACACCACCAACCAACCCCTCCACTGACACTGCTTGGGCTGACCACCTCACCACCGACCTCAACTGCGCTGCCACCACCAACTACCTCTACCCCAGTTACCACCGCACAACCATCACCTCTAGCCACGAACGCACAACCACCACTAGCTGCCACTGCCACTCGCTGGTAGAGTGTGCTTCATTAAACAAACAGTTTTTGCAACACCTTGTAAATTAAAATTTTCCAATATCTTATGGATGTAATAGTTAATTATTACTTTATTTAGATTTTAGATTTACTAGTCTTTAGAAAAGATAAATTTTGCACATTCAAATACTGATCCAGAGACAACATCCTAATAGTAAGACGTGTTCAGAATCAAACATCTTACTCTTAACAAAGGCAAACAGGGGCTTAGTCTCCTTTATTGTTCTGAAACTTCCAAGCAATTGGTTTCTGTATTGGGATCCCTACTCATGGATTGCCTATTCTGTAGGTTTCTAAGAAGAAGAGGATGCTTGGGAAACTGCTGAATTCAGCTACACAGATAAGAGAGTTACAAGAGAAGTACATATGCTTCTTTCAGATTCCTAACCTTGATCTTTGCTTAGTACTATTCATTCTGGTAACAACTCAAATTATTTATCATGCAGGGAGTTTGAACAGCGTGCTCTTGATAAACTCGTTGCAATGGCATACGAAAAATATATGGTAATTTGAAGCTTTTAAGCACTTTCTGTTCTTAAATTTAGATTTACATCCCTGGAAAAAAGGGATCAAGTGTAGTTAACTGCTTCTCTACTCGAGGGACCGGATTTCAGAGATTTATGGTGAGAACTTCTGTTTCGTATTACTGAATGGTGAATCAAGACTTCTTCATGTGAATATGGTCAAATTAATATGACCAAGATACATTTTCTGTTTCCATCTTTGGTGGATTTTTTTTTCTTTTTCTTGTTTTTCCGGGTAAAGGAGCTTGAAGCTAAGTAATGGTTGGTTCAGTAATTTATTTATACAGCTTGAGTTTTATGTGAACTTATATCAGTTGCAAATTTTTACTTTGCTTTAGAAGTAAATTTTGTTCCTTACTGTTTCATGCAGGGTTTCTATTAAACTTGCCTCTTTACTTTTCTAATTCTATTTAAACAAAAACTGATGCCATGTTTTTCATCTAGTTTTGATCCCCAAAACCAAAACAGGAAGTTTAAGTTATAGTTTTAATTCTTGTATGTTACTTCCTGTGCTCCACATGTATTATTATTGTGACACAACTTGATATTCTGCTGATGTACTTGGTTTGTGTCTTTGCATAAGAAGAACCCACCACAGTTTTCATTGCCTTTCTGTGTATACTTTGTATTTCCTTCTTTCTTGTTCTTAATTAGTTATGTATACTTCAACCAACTTTGCCGCTAGTAGTATCATAGAAATATCTATTATTGGTTATATTGCTGTAATGCAATTCAGAACTGCGTGAAAGATGGAATTGTCTTCTTAAATCTTGTAATTTGGATCTTGAAGTTGTTGAATTGAAATAATTTTGCCTCGACAGAGTTGTTGGGGTCCAAATGCTCATGGGATGAAGAGTGCTAGCGGGAAAATGGCCAAGCAAGCTGCCTTAGCTTTTGTCAAGCGGACTTTGGATCGATGCCAAGAATTTGAGCAGACAAGAACGAGCTGCTTCAGTGAGCCTTTGTATAAGGATATGTTTCTTTCTGGGATATCCCGCCTTAGTGATGGACAAACAGATTCGAACACTGATGGTGAAGCTGGAAAATCTTATATCAGCACATCTGGCTGTTCAGGAGAAGCTAGAGTTTCAGGTATTCTTTGTTTCCTCTTCTATCTATGTGAATGTGGGGAACAAGTGTAGAATTTTGAAGCATGGCATGTTAATTGAGTATAACACTCGCTTAAATTTTTATTATATCTCTTCTGCAGCTTTGGGCGCACAGCAGAGCCCATCGCTAAACCAGGATATATCTTTTGAAGCCAATTTACCTTCTGAAGCCAGTAGGGTCAAGCGGAGGGAGTTGGAAGATGTTCTTGGTACTACAATTGGTGCTTCTTCAGGCATAGGTGGTTCACTTTTAAGCAGTGCAAAAGGGAAGAGAAGTGAGAGAGACCGAGAAGGAAAAGGAAATGGCCGAGAGGCATTATCCCGCAATGGAACAACCAAAATTGGTCGACCTGCCTCTTCCAATGTTAAAGGAGAAAGAAAGCCTAAGACAAAACCTAAGCAGAAAACTACTCAGTTATCCACCTCTGTCAATGGCCTTTTTGGCAAGATATCGGAGCAACCTAAATTGCTAGGATCTTCAATAGCAAGATCAAGTGGTATAAGTGCCACTGGAAATGATAAGACCGACTGTAACTTGGATGAACTAGAGGATCCCATTGACTTATCCGGCCTGCAACTCCCAGAAATGGATGTTTTAGGTGTCCCTGACGATCTTGGTGGTCAGGGACAGGACATAGGCTCATGGTTGAACATCGATGATGATGGATTACAAGATGACGACTTCATGGGCCTTGAGATTCCCATGGATGATCTGTCAGACTTGAATATGATGGTTTGAAGCTTCTTTTGCTGTATATTCCTGTTCAGTACCATTCACTGGAGAAACCTTGTTGTCCAGATACGACCACCAGTTACATGTGGGTTGTTGACTGTGCAGTCCTTAAGTAGGGCTGCATATTCTTTGGGATACCTGTGTACCGCTACATTTTTGAGTGAACCCTTCGAGGAAGGAAGGGTTTTGTACCTATAAGTTGATGACTTTGACTGTAAAGATCTTTTTGTACAATGGTCAAGCCAGTACCGTAGTCATAGTACGTAGAAACACTGTATTTGGTTTAGCAATACAGGTCAGGGAACAACGTCTTTTGTACATAGATTTTGATTTTTCAATAAGATCACTTTTTACAAGTCAACCCATCCTCTACTCCAGTTATAATAAAGCGTAAATTAATGTTTGCGTGCTCTGTTTTTTGGCAAAACGTTCAAATTTCTATCGTTATATGTAACTGATATCATGGTGACTATATTGGTCTTTGTATGATGCAGGAATCTGTTATAGTTCAGGTTTGTTATGTGCTGGTATGGTTAGCCCTTACAGGGGAGGGATGAACTATTTTTGGGGAATGCTATATGGTGACCTTTTTCCTGCATTTCATTAGTCTGAAGTGCTGAGCTTATTATCATTTTGTAGAACGTACCTTTCAATTCTATGCGTGTCTGTTGCGTATGACTGGCATATTATTCTTCTCAGATATTGCCAACGTTAAAGCAACCTTAAATCTCCGCAAAGTACCATGGCAATGGGATGCTGCTCTTCATGTTAGTATAACATCATAGTGGCTGGACCTTTTGGTTTCTTTTAGTTGTGACTTGAAATATAATGACAGATTTAGTCTGCATTTATTCACTTTGATGGAGGACTACCTGATAACTCAAACCAGGATTCAGAATACATCAGCCAATGGAGGTATGGTTTTAGTTATTCTTTCTGTCAGTCTAGCGATTTTGGGAATGTTCTGTTTTGAATGAACCATAGTAATGCATTTAAAAGAGACAAAAAATAAAAAAAAAAATTCTGTGTCGCATCCTCCTGTACACTCTGCCTTATTTGCATTTGTTTGTGCACAAGAATGTTTCCATATTGGTTCAGCTGCTAAGTGCCATTGGATTGAGGAACTGCAAAGTATATCTTCTTTTTGTGACCACAGGAATCTTTTATAGTGCAGGTTTGTTATGTGCTGGTATGGTTAGCCCTTACAGGGGCGGGATGAACTTTTTTTGGGGAATGCTATATGGTGACCTTTTTTCTGTTCATTAGTCTAAAGTGCGGAACTTGTATTTATCATTTTGTAGGATATACCTCCCAATTCTATGCATCTGTTGCGTATGACTGGCATATTATTCTTCTCAGATATTGCCAACGTTAAAGCAACCTTAATCTCCGCAAAGTATCATGGCAATGGGATGCTGCTCTTCATGTTAGTATAACGCCATGGTCGCTGGACCTTTTGGTTTATTTTAGTTGTGACTTGAAATATAATGACAGATTTAGTCTGCATTTATTCACTTTGATGGAAGACTACCTGATAACTCAAACCAGGATTCAGAATACATCAGCTGATGGAGGTACGGTTTTAGTCTATAGCTATTCTTTCTGTCAGTCTAGCGATTTTGGTATGTTCTGTTTTGAATGAACCATAGTAATGCATTTAATAAAGTTTTTAAATTTCAACTTTTAATATACTCCTGCCTAACTGCAAAATATTTTGCAGTAAATTACTTTGTATGATTTATTAAACGTGCGACGTCTGTATGATAACCTTTGCTCTAGTTCTATGGGAATAAACTCGTATTACTTAATATATGTCATTTTTTTGGATAAGGTAAAAGTTTATTAAAAAGGTATCAAAATGGTACAGAAAGATACAAAGAACATCCCAAACAACATCATCCACCTTCTATCCTATCCCTCCTAGCATGTCCAGAAATTCCATATACTGATCAGATTTCCTAAGGCGCTGCATTTACACCAATAATACATATTATGAAGACTTTTGTTCTTAATTCTAATAATGTGATTTTGATGCCCTTCAAAACAAGCTTTGTTCCTCTCCAGCCATGATGTCCATATGATGCACAATGGAATGGTAGACTTCTAAGTATTTTCTGAGATTGCAAATTTTCTAGTAAACCCCTTACAGTTTGAGGCATCGCTCAAAAAACACCACAAATGCTTAAGAATATATCCCAACACTGTCTAGATACTCTGGAGGAGAAGATGGTTCACTGTTTCCTGTTCTTCTTCACACAGATAACATCTATTACATAGACTGAAGCCTCTTTTCTGCAAGTTGTCTCGAGTCAAACAAACCTCCCACGTTGCTGAGCGTTGCTGACCATCCAAAGCATGCTACCTTCACTGGTGCTCTGGTCTTCCAAATCATTTTCCAAGGCCAATTTGTAACCCTATATCTTCTCTATCATCATTTTGTATCAACTTTTTACTGAAAAAGTATTACCCTCACTAGCAGCAGCCCAGATCAATGAACCACCTTGCTTTGATCAATAAAAACAACTTCTAGTTGTTGGAGCAAGTGACAGAAATCTTCAACTTCCCAATCATCCAAATTAATTCTGAATACTACCGGCCGCCCTGTATCTGAGTAAAAATCAGCAATGTTTCCAGCCTTGTTAACAGAGTAATTGAAAAGACTAGGATATTTAGCTTTCAGACATTCATTTCCTATCCATAAATCTGTCCAGAATTTAATTCTCTGTCCATTCCCCACTTCCAGTTTAGTGTAACCTAGGAATTCTTCCCTCAGTCTGCTATTGCATTTCCAAATACCCCCCTCTTGCATTTGCATGCAAAGAGGAAAATCTCCACTCTCTCTTGGTGTCATAAATAGCATTTATCAAATTTTCCCAGACTTCCTCCCCTTCCAGCATGTATCTTCATAGCCATTTGAAGAGCATGCACTTTCTATGCAATTTCAAGTTTATCAAATTTTCCACAATTTCAAGTTTATCAAATTTTCCCCTACTTCCTCCCCTTCCAGCATGTATCTTCATAGCCATTTGAAGAGCATGCACATTTTAAGCAATTTCAAGTTTATCAGATTTTCCCAGACTTCCTCCCCTTCCAGCATGTATCTTCATAGCCATTTGAAGAGCATGCACTTTTTATGCAATTTCAAGTTTCTTACACCAAGATCTCCACCTTTCTTATCATTCATTACCACCTGCCATTTAATTAAATGTATTCTCCTCTTAGTGGCATTTCCATCCCATAAGAATTGATTCCTCTTGGAGTTCATTCTTTTCTCCACTGTTGCAGGCATTGGGAATAAAAACATCAAATAAGTTGGCATTGGGAATAAACACACTAACTTTTTAGCAAGGGAAACCCTAAATAAACTGTTGGGAACTTCTCCACTTTACAACACAGATATGTCATTTTAGCTTGCCAGCTATCTGTTCTCCATTCTTTTGTCAGTCCCTAGCTTTCCTCAGGACATTTTATACCATGTGAGTTGACCCATTCTTGTCTGACCTCAGAAGCCATACCCCTACATTATAACTTGTTCTGGCTTCTCCACAGCTGAATCATCATTCTCCTATTCCACTCTTTCACGCGAAAAACTTTTTTTGCTGTGTCTCACTTGCACATTTCTGGGTTTGATCTTTCGTCCCTTAGTCTGACTATGTTCAACTAAGCCACTTCGTCCCTAGAACCAACTCTTATTGTGTATGAGATCGCCTGGCTATTTGTGTATGATTGAATCTTCTCAAATTTATCCCCCACTTGTATAACCAAAAAGTTAAATTGTGCTTGACATGTGTGGCCAAGAAAGTTGGTTAGAGTCCCAGCCATTAACACCACAATTTTCTCTTCAAAAGCTGGCAAGGTTTTGATTGAGGAGTTTCTGATTTCTCATTGCTGGAAGCCTGAGGATCACTTTAGGACTGATCGTCACCGCTTTCTCTCGAAAGGCTGGAACTTTCCTGTAATAACAACTCAAGATTAGAAGAACAAAAGACATCAGATCCAGCATAGCTGCACCAGGCTGACAAAGAGGTGAGGCACCGGGGATTGCCTAGGATTTCTGTATGACTGGTGAAGGTGAAAATGTAGCCTTTATGGTTGGTTTGCTGGTTCAGTTTTCGACACAGTGGCAGTGAAGGTACTTTTTCCCCATGTTCTCATTTGTTCGTAGTGTGTTAGTGTGGTTTACTTTTCACTCTTTTTGTGCTTCATGAAGAAGGAAATTTGAAGAGAAAGGTGCAACTCATAAGTAACCTAGGACCGTTCAGCTTGTCAATGCAGAGGACAGCATTCTCAGTCGCAGTGACACTAGCTCACTACCACCCAAAGCGCATTGTTGACGATTCACCCACGCCTCCTCTCCCTTGTCATCGCCGTGCCATGTGTTGATGTGTGACGTCATCTCTGATGATCTCTTCTCGTCGACATATACTTCTTCAAGATTAACTGAACTTCCTGAACCATCCTTAGCTTATTCCTTGCTCTCAAATCTCAAGAGTTTCTGGCATCCTTGGTATTGGTTTTGATCCCCTACATTCTCTTTCACTCTCTTATTTTTCTTTCAATTCCTGCAGTTTTATTTTGATTCTTGTTGTTCTCAATTCTACTTTTGATTGCTTTAGAGTCTTCTCTGAAGAGCGCAAGTTGTAAGTCCCACAAAAAGTTATCTGCTTTCTTTTCGGTTTCTTTTGTATGCCTTCTTATCATTAACAAAGGAAAAAAGAATGAGAAGGGAAAAAGGTAGGAAAAATTCAATTATTGGAGCACCTCTTTTCCCTCAATTCCCTTGTCTACTATTTGCTAACGTTAACTTCCAGGTAGCGAGAATCATGTCTCTTGGGCGGTATCAGTGCAATTATGGTTCGTGGATTAAGTATACTAGGACCATTAAGTCAAAAGTTCTCAGATATCTGATTGAGGAGCATGTACTAAAGAAGATGCACAACTGTGCATTCTTCTATGGATTTTCCTTGACTTTGAGCTGATCAACCTTTTCCAGATCCTGCAGAACCGGTTGCAAAGTCTGGGCCAAAGCTAGAGCATTATACAACAAGGACATCCTACGGATTTTGTGCAAGTAACTAGCGTGGTTCTCCTTTAGCCAGCACCAATACATGGTATGCTATTTGAGTCAGGTCAAAACTCTAAAAGAAGAATCAACTTCCTTTTGAGTGCCCAACAACAGAGGGACAATATTTATCATTATAATGGCATTGGTTGGATAACAATTGGATCTTAGTTTGTTTCCAAAATTATTACACACAAAAGGACCTATTAGGAAAGACATGTTTGCTAGACTTTTGCCCATCTCCTCAATTGCACATGAGGTAATCGCTTTGGGAATGTTTGTTATGGCCGTGCAGACAGTAATAAACAAAGGAAAGCATTGCACTTATGTGATATGGTGGATTGCCTGGAAGGAAAAGAACGCCAGGTGTTTTGAAGACAGAAACAGCTCTGTTCAGAAGATAAAGATGAATTGTATTCTGCTGCTTCAATTTTGGTTTAAAGAAAATTATGTAAGTGATGAGGAATCCATTCTACATATTATAGAGTTCATGTAAGAAGAACAAGAATATGTTTTTGATTACTTCTTAAGAATCTCCTAATGGTTACCAGCACAACCTTTGTTCTGGGTTTTTAGTACAACTCTTACCTTTTTCCAAAAAAAAGAAAAAGAAAAAGGGTTGTTTGGTGGTTTCTTCATGGTAAACCTCCACGAAGCAACAAACATCTCCATCATGATTATAATGACTCTCTTTGGTATTAAACAACGCAATAGTCGTCATCCTTGTCTGTTGCTAGCATCGTGTAACATGTAACGTTTGCTTGTCTAACACAATCTTAATCTTTTGGACTATGGATCACTTGGACTATCAATCCTTGACTTTAGTGCCTCGGATCGTATCCTGGTAATGATGTTGGCCATAATTTCATGTTTTGATATTATTTATTTTGTATTTTTAATCGCTTTTAGATTGTATTTTATATTGTATATGCACGATTTGGCTTCCCCATTAGTGAATTTTACTGTGTTGTTATTGTTCTTGTATGTCCAACTTAGCTTGAGTATTGAGCTTTATACTTATTTGGATATTAAATTGATAATGTAGATATATTGGAGAGTAAAAGATGAAAGGTGAGTAATCATTTGTTATTAAAGTATAATGCAATTGAAAGTTAGGAGCAAGGAATTGGAATTGGAGGTGCAAAACGCACTGCTTCCAGTGGTAGCGCTGGCCTGGACCCTCTGTTGCGGGATTTTCTTCATTTTATCCGGGACAAGATTATTTTGGCCTTATTCGGTCTCAGTTCGTATAAAAGAGGTTTTAAACATAATTTGGAGGAGATCTAACATAATTTAAGAGGAGAATAAGCTACTTTGGAGGAGAGAATGTAGACCACGCTTGGAGGAGGTTTCCAACTAGTTTTTTTTTTTCTTCTCTTCCTTTAATCTCATAGTTTATTAGTTCTAGAGTTGTGGGTGCTATATGAATGTTGTAGTTTGAAGCTTGAATTGTTCTTATTATTTTATCATATTAGTTTGTTTATTCAGTCTTGCGCTTAATTATTTGATTGCTTGATTACCAATTAAATACTATTTACGAATCTAGGATCAAACTCGGAAGATGGAATTTTAGATTGCAAATAGGATTGAGTACAGCAAGATCTTGAATAGCATCAGAGAATGGATTCGCGATTAGGATAAGGATATACCGAATCGTCTTGCTTGGTTACTATATGGGACTTATTAACGCGTTCTTGTTAATTCTAATTTCATAGGAATATAGGCGTTAGATTAACTTGAATAGGCAAGTAGTACTTCGGTTGAATGCTACGAGTTATATTAGTCTGTCAATCAATAAACCAGATAAATTAATTAGACAATTTAAGTAGAAGACTCAACGGGATTGTTAGTTGACCCATAGCTTTAGAATATTTTCTCCCGTTGAATTCGTCTTTAAGCTTGCAGACGTACTTTCTTAGTTTACTACTCTAGATTAGCTATAGTTGAATAGGCGCACTTTAGAAAATCGCTTGAATATATTAATTGTTTGAGTTTAATTTAGTTATTGGTTAATTACAAGTCCTCGTGGGAACGATAATCTACTTATAAGTTTATTACTTGTCGACCACGTATACTTGCGTGTGCGTTTTAGATCAACAAGTTTTTGGAGCCATTGCCGGGGACTTAGGAATTAATTGTTCGTCTCGATCAGATTTTTACTTTTTGTCTATTCAAGTTTTTAGTTTTAGTTTCGTTTGATATTGTTTTCTTTTACATAGTATCTTGGAACAAGAATTGGTCGAATATTAGTTATTGTTATTTTGGTGATCCTTGCCCATATTGTAGAGGACCACATTTGTGGAAAAATTGTGAATCTCAATCCTTTCAGTGGAATATTTGTAATACCTGTGATGGTAAAGGTGGCCACTGGGATGACTGTCCTAATTTTATTTATTCTTCTCCGAGCTCTTATTATGGTTGTTCTAATAATGTTTGTGAGTTTGCTATGAGGAATGAAGTGGAGGATATGGAACGTGCTGCCATATTATAGACTTGGTGAGGCAGGTAGCCCAGCAACAAGATGAAATAGAAAAGCAATAAAGAGAATTAGTACATCAATCACGAGAATGAAAGCCAGGGAGGAAGAATTGACTGAAGAGAGCGAGTTCACACAAGAAGATAACTTTGAAAAAGCAAATATAGTGAGCCAATTTTGGTTAGAGGAGCAAGCTCAACTCATAAAATTTTATGAATTTTTTCGTAATGGCCTTTCAAATATGGAAAAACAGTTGATAGAAGGAAGAATTGAGCTCATGCAAGAGATAGACCAATTTGGCTCATATATCTATGGCATGCAGGTTCAATTGAATAAAAAGGTTGCGGTATTTGATGCCCAACAACTAATTATTATGGATACTGGCCAGCTTGTGGAGCATAAAGAGGAGTTCCAACCATTTGACCAAAATATTGTTGATGATGCCAAGGTAGACGAAGTGTGCAAAAGCGAGTATGTCAAAAGTGAAGAGAATTTGGAGTTGGAACATATTGGACCTCATTCTAATCACTTTTTAACATTGTGTCTGGTTGATAATACGAGAATTGACCTATCCGAGCCTATAGAGGAGTCTAGGGATGAGTCATTATTTTCTTTCGACCACCACTAACAAAATACAGTTTGAATGGTTCTCAATGCTTGACACAACTTCTTGACTATTTTTTATCTTTTCCTATCTTTTGTGACACTAGTAAACTCAAATACAATTATCTTTCTTCATTTCTTCATATAGGTAGGTCTTGAGTTATTCTTATCATCATAGTCATTGCAAGTTTTGAGCAGCCTATTGATTGAGGCAAAGAATATTCTAAGAGATTTGACCCAAGGGTTGCCTCTGAGTCCAGTCCATAAAAGAAGGTTAGATTCAATTCTTAGCTATGCTCTTCTTTCCTTGTATTTTCCTAGCTTTCAGGAGCAATCATAGGCATGTAGTTAATTGATCGTCAATCATTCTACCTTCCAGTTTGCTTGTTGTCTAAAGATGAACTTTGCCAATCATGATCTCCAACAGATTTTTTCTTACCCTCCTACATTTAGGGGCGGATTTGCCTTAGCTCAAGCGGTATCACGTGCCACCGCTTGCTCAAAATTTTTTATTAATTAAGTACATATAATTAAACTTCAATAGAAAAATGGCTAAATATAATAAGGTGACATCACTTGACAAGAATAGTTGTGTAGCTCAATTGGTTGTCACTACAATTTTCTTGAGGATGTCACTAGTTCGAACCACTGTAGACCTTTTAAACATTGATGTTACACTAAACCAATGGATCGAGAGTAATATTTTCACATGTTATGCAACAATAAATTATCTGATTTGCATTTTCATTTTTTACCTTCCATCGTTTTTTCAGCATTAAAATTGCTTAAGAACAATTTACATAATCGACTGTATGGTGAGTTTTTGTGTGATTACTTGGTGCTCTATATATAAAAAAAAATTTAATATTATTTCTAATGAGGTTATGTTGGATACATTTCAAAAAATAAAAATTCATATCTAGTAATATATTTAAGTTGTGTTTTATAAACATTATTTGAATCCTGAAAGTAGACGACAAGTTTTAAATCTTAATGCAGGCAAGGCATATCTCGTTGAATCAGTCTTTTTCGCCACATCGCGTATAACGGGAATCGGCTTGAGACTTCCTTTGCCTTTGAAAGGTTGGAATCCAGGAATCGTGGACTAGAGCCCTTATTCTAGGTCGATGTGCCACCAATACATTCTACCTTTGAAATCTATACTGTTATAGTAAATTATTATTTTATTTATTGTTTAAAATCATGACATCGCTTATGAAAAATCATGCGTACGTCACAGCCTACATTTAGTCAATCTTCATGATTTCATCTGGTCATATGCCTTCAACACCTGTTTACTTGATAAATTGGATGCCCACACTAATTAGAGTTAGCTTGAAAATGAGTATCTTCAATTTGGTTGATTGAAAGGGTTAAGTAGTCTCTTTTGTTATTGCATTATAATATAAAATTGCTCTTTAAAATTAGTGAAGTTTTGAAGCAAATCGTACAAAGGTAGGTCATGATTTTTACTTCCTTGAGTATGAAAATTTTTCACGTAAAATTATTGTGTTGTTTAGTTTTCGCACTTCACTTTCTATTTGTTTCTAAATCACTTAAGTTAAAGAACTAAATTCTTTAACAAGCGAAAAATTGGACAAGACATAATTTACTATCCCTTTCTCTCTTGTGTCTAGGAGCATCCTAAATAACATGTCTCCCTGAGGCCCTTGAAATATTCTGTTAGTTTGATCTTCTCGAATCTTCCAGGACAGCAGAATTTTAAAATATCTTTTAATATTTAGTGAGAGTCTACAAACTTGAATATGATGCTTTCAAATTCAAATTAATTTTACGCCTAGGTACAACTTGGAAAATGCATTTTGTGGATAAATCTGCATAGCAATAATAAAATCCCTTTTAATGGACTTAAACGCGAGACCTCACACCATAGGAGACTCCATCTGCGATAAGCTAGCACACAAACAACTTTTATAAGATAATATATGATAAGTTTACAGGTAAACAATCTATGTTTACATAAATTATGCAAAATTACTTGATGAGGAATCATTTCTCCCCTCATAATACATGCATCTGTTGGATATTTAGGACACCATGTGTAACACGATTTTTTAAATACGTTTTCTAGGTAACAATTGTTGAATGTATACTACTTATGTACATCATTAAAGTTTTAAAAGAGAAGACGCAACCTAATCACAAATCTACTGACAAATGTCTCATTTCAATCTCTCAATAGTCCAATACAATAATCTATGTTCACTTAATAAAAGCTTATAAACAAATAAACACATGGTATAAACAATGATTATACCCTAAAAATGAAGAAACTATTCCCCTTTAATTAGTCTTGCTTTGTCGTGTCATTTGTCCTGAACACTAGGTGGATAAACCCAAAAAAAACAAAAAGATTAAAATGGAAGCTAGGTGTTGGAGAAACTTATAGATGACACTTTAATTTGGTTTTGGTGTACGTAACGAAGGCAAAAGCAATGAAGAAGAAAAATGAAATGCACCTATAATTTTCATTTTCACAAGCTATCTGATCTCTTCCCTCTATCCCTCCACATTATGTTTAAACTTTAAAAATAGAATACAGGACGACCCTACCTTAAATCTTTGCAATAAATACAATTCTAAGCTTTGCTTTCGCGCGTCCCAATCACATAATTTGGAAAGCTGTCAAATTACATTTGGACTCCTGATAATAAATCTATACGAATATAAAGTAAAATAGCTATACAGAGAAGATCCTTATACAAAACCTTTTTCTTTCTTAGTTGTTTACTTATAGTAAATTTGGAACCTCCATACCTTCTTGTTTAATTCAATACGAATAATTAAGAATAACAGATAGATAAATTAAAGACAAAATAAATTAAAGACAAAATAAACGATCAAATCAATCACAATGTAATGATCAAGCCTGATTTTAGAATGAACAGTGGAGCTCGTCCTCGATTGGACCCTCAGTACAAGTTCAGTCGCACATGCTGAAAAGAACAAATGAGTAATGCCTTGAACAATAGCTAGAAGACAAAAGTAAACTTTTATTAGATTGAATTACATGTTACCCTGTATTAGACTAAAGAAAAACTTTTCCTTTATTAGTAGGAGAATTTCAGTCCTAATACAAGTCTAAAAACGGTAAAATTTTTATTTTTTCGGTATCTATAGTTGATATCGAATGGGGTTCGCGCCATAAAATCCGGCTGAGGGCGAATACTACGCCCTCCTATCCGTCATGCATAACCGATCACCACGTCTCCCGAGGTTCAGAAGCCCTACTCGGTCTGGGATACGTCACTTTGCCATGTCCATCTCAGATACGTCGTTCATCCTTTCCGGGTTTCGATTCGAGGGGTTCTTGGCCTTGATTTTAATCACGTAGAGTCGTGCTTCCCCTTTGTTCTCATATCAGAAAATCAGGGAAACTTTTACCTCCGATTCTACCCGTACACAGATAGTCCCCTCGTTTTTCCGAGAGTAGATTTATTGAAGCGACGAAAAGCGATAAATTAATTCCGATTCCTTCTTCTGTACGTTACAACCGAGCTGACGGGTCAGCGGAACATCCCATCAGTCGCGTCGTTCTGACTTCGGACACGTGTCAGCCGCCAGTTGACTGTCCTCGAATGCAAAACGTCACGCATTGATTATCCTTCCTTTATACAAGCTCCGACCCCTTTTTCACTTTTTTTATTTTTGATTCCAGAGTTCTTTGATTTACCCTCGAATTCTGCACTTAACTCTAACTCCTTCAAATCTTCATACATTGCTTTCTAGATCTTCACATCTTTATCTCCAAATCTTCAAACCAGACCTTCATATCTTCATCTTCAAATCTTCATCCTCATCTTCAAACCTTCATATTTTTCTTCAAAATATTTTCCAGAATCCGATGGCAAAAACTTTTAAATCCGTGCCTCAACAAATTGCCCCTTCAACTTCCAACAACACCACGGATGTCGAGGTGGCCACACCCGAGGTGGTCTCGGCTCCTCCCTTGAAGAGTTTCGTTCCCAAGGCGTGTTTTCTACCCGAATAATTACATTTACATAACTTTTACATTTGCTAAGTCTTTTTTCCCTTTCACAAGTTTGCGCAAGACCACCGAGATTCGACCATTGGATGAGGATGAGGCCCCGTCCTCGCTTGCTGAACCCTTTGCTTTCGGACTGCCTAGAGCTGCTGTAAAGGAGGAGAAAAAGAAGAGAAAGAGGAAATCCTCTGGCTCCTCGAACACCAAGGTGAAGAAGAAAGGGGTTGTTGTCTGGGTCCGGAAAAGCAACAAAAAGAACACCAAAGCCAGGGTACCCCGATTCCCTCTTCTGGCTTAGGGATTACCCTGAGGATGACGATCGTGAGTTCATTGCTCACGGGTCGACCATCGATGAGGGAGAGCAGGCGACAAATGGTGAAGGTGGCCGAGAGGGCGATCCCCTTCTAGCTCGGGAACCAGAAGGAGAATCGGAGGCCACGGCCTCCCGGAGAAGCCGCTCCTGCCCCGAAGAAAGTAGCCGGCGTCATTGACATCGCAGAAACACCGTCCCACACAGAGTTCATGCTCGAAGAGGCTCAAGTCGATAAAGAAAAATAAAAAAAAAATCATGTGGCGCATATGATGCCCTCAACATATTCTTCGATGGCATGGACATGAGTATGTTGGAGAACTATTCTGGTCTTGGCAACTGGAGGTCCCAAAAAAGGATGTGCAATCGGGGGAGGGCGAGCCGAGCTTGAGCTCGAAGCTAGTGAGGCAGTTCCCTTCCCCGAGTGTAGATTCGGATTGTAAAAGAACGGTCATTCTTACTATCCCGACGGAATGCCCGGGCATTGTCCGGCCGGTGGGTGTGGCCAGCTATCTTCGTTGCCTGGTGAACGAGGAGGACCAGGCGAAGATGAACGAAGTAGGCACATCGAGCCTCTTCAATAAGGCGCAACAGGAATTGAACTGGGTAAGGTCTCTACTTCTTGTATCCTTTATGAATGTTACTTAGTTTCAACATGTACTAACGACCTTATTGTTTCTCATGTTTCGGTGCTCCACCATGAAAGCTTCCTTCGATCTCGAACGGAAATCAGCTAGCTCGAGTTCGAGTTCAAAGAGCAGGTCCAGAAGAAGGACATGTACATGGCTCTCAGCGAACAACAAGACGAGGCTCTCTAGGACCTCCCAATTCTCCGAGCCAAGCCGGAAAAGGCACAGAAGGAGGCTTTGTCTATGAAATGGGAGCATGCCGATCTAGTCGAGAAGGTAAGGATTTTTTAGGCTAAAAACAATAAGCTACTCGTGATGACTAACGATGCAACCTCGCAAGTCCAAGAGAAGATAGACTTGATTGACTAGCTTCTGGCTGAGATAGATGAGGTCAAGACCACGATCAAGGCGCTAAAAGGCCGGATGGACCTGCTTGCTTCGGAAAAGGAGGCAAAAGAGGAGATGGCATCGGCCAAGGACCAACTCTGGGTGGCAAAAGACAAAGCCGATAAGTGGTCACGACTAAATGACGAACTCCGGGCACAACTAGCTTCAGTCGCCTCGGAACAGGATTCCATTGGCCAAGAATATACGGCGTCCAAATTGGAGGCAATTTTGATTGATTCCTCCGAAGTCGAGGAAATGATGGCCCAATATAAGGCTGATGTGGAGATAGCCGAGGCCCGCTTAAAGACAAAGACTTACTATGTAAAACGGCTCTGGAGGGAGACCCTCGAGGAGATTCACGCTCGAGGTTTTGACCTGTCGGCCGAGATCGAAGAAGCCAAGAGGCTCGAGGCCAAGGCAAGGGAACTCTATGATCCCCAGGTCTCGAAGGCTCCGAAGGTTCCAAAGGTTCTGAAGGTTCCGATGCAGAGTCGAGCTCCGGTGAAGATCACGTGTAGATGCCTTAGTTCTTTTTTGTTTCACTTTTTGTACATTTTTCTTTCTTATTTATTTTGAGGCCGTTTTATCGTGCCTTTGTAAATGTTTTTTGATACATGTATATAAAATTTTCCCTTTGGCAACATCGTGTTTTTACTTTTCAGCATATGTTTGCCATTTTATATCGTCTCCATTGACTTAGCATAGAATCAAACGTAATATAGAGCATCCATTCCTTGGAGGTCCGAATGGGGCCCGATTTCAATGGCTACACCAGATTACTCGTGACTTCGAAATTTCGATAAAATCGAAGGCCTTTAAGATGATTAAGTGTTTTAGTCATATATGACGATGTTTTTGCCGAGGATAACCTTTTAATAGGTTTCAATTATACGTAAGGGCCTTACTTTCTGAGTATGAAATTCGGATGTCTCCGAGCCGTTTACGTTGGCCTTTCATATTCGGGCACTGCCTAATAGGCTTGGTGCCTCCGGGATTCGATAGTCAGGCCGTCCGTTTTTTTTTATTGGACAACAGTGTCGTGGTCCGGGTAACCTATGGGATTTAGGATTTAGGATCCATTGTGAAGCATCGATGAAGCGAAATGCGTAGTAATAAAGTATGAAGGAAGCAAAGATTTCTTTCATTGTTTTATATGTAGAGTACATAATCAGAGGTGCATAAGCCTTGTGCCATGGCTAAAGCAGGGCTATATGGGCACTGTTCGTTTGACTGTTTGACCCTTACAATAAATCCTAACCACCAAGACTTGTATTTTGACATATAAACCCTTTCTAATGATCTTAACCTAGGGTTACTGGCCCCTAGTATTTGAGGCCGAATTTGTGAGGGCTCAAATACTGTTGGTTTGGTGCAAACGATCAACAATTCCGGTTTAAGGCCGGTCTTCGAAACTAAGTAGCACATCTTACTGTTGCCTCGTTAAAAACCTTGCCAAAAAACCCACTTCGGGACAAAATCGGTTCAAGGAAAAAAAACTACAACACGTGCTTTCAGACCTAATATGACATCTGGCCTTGGTCGTGTACCTGCATAAGTTAGTCCGTAATATAACAAAATTAAAAAGGGAATTTATTTCGTACCTTAGAAATAGTACCGCTTTTAGTGTGCCGCATTCAGTTGTTCGGTAGTTGTACACTGTTTCCCGATTCGAGTTTATATGAGCCTTTACCGGTTATTCAGGCAACTCTATACGGTCCTTCCCAATTCGGGCCTAGTTTCTCGTCGTTTGAATTCTTGGTGTGTATTTACTTTTCTCAACACCAAATCCCCGACTTGAAAATATCGAAGGTTGGATTTTCACCGGGTCTCACGGCAACTTGTTCGTTTCTCCGAGTATTTTCTCGGGATTGTTCGGGCTCGGCCCTGTTAGGGACGTGACTTTGGTTCTGCAGTTGTGCTATTGCTGCTTGTTGAGCTTGCAACATTTCAAAAATAAATCGTAGACTCACTCCATCACCTTCATCCTCGGGCACTTCTCGGACTGTTGGCCGGGGTCCCCCACGACACTGTTTCTGGGATCAGTTGGCAAATTGATGTGATGGCCACTTGCGAGTTAGTATCGACTGGGTCGGCGATTGAGACACCATTGGGATTGGCAGGAAGCACATCATTACTGGGCACTACATTGTTATTTTCGCCGTGATGGCTTGACTCTGCGTCAACGTTCAAGTGAGCAGACTGAGAGCTTGACATTCTTAGGCTGACCTGGAATTTAAGATTTCAAAGAATAAGTGTAAAATAGGGTGTGTTATGGAGATTCATATCAAATCACTACATTTATCCTTAGCCCCACGGTGGGTGCTAAATTGTTTACTCTAAAAATGAGTAACAATTAAATTTGTACGCGATTTAAAGGATACGTGGTTTAACTCAGTACGAATAGTTAAGAATAACAGATAGATGAATCAAAGACAAAAATAAACGATCAAACCAATCACAATGTAATGACCAGGCTTGATCTTAGATTGAATAGTGGAGTCTGTCCTCGATTGGACCGTCGGTACAAGCTCGGTCGCGCGTACAGAAAAGAACTAAGTGAGTAATCCTTGAACAATAGCTAGAGGACAAAAGTAAACTTTTATTGGATTGAATTGCGTATTACCCTGTGTCAGAATAAAGAAAAAATTTTCCTTTATATAGTAGGAGAATTTCAGTCTTAATACAAGTCTAAAAAAGGTAAAAAATCTTATTTTTTCGATAATTGTTGATCTATAATTGATACCGAACAGGATTCGAGCCGTAAAATCCGGCAGAGAGCGAAAATTACGACCCCCTATCCGTCATGCATAACTGTTCACCGCGTCTCCCGAGGTTCAGAAGCCCTACTCGGTCCGGGATACGTCGCTTTGCCGTGTCCGATTTCAGATACGTTGTTCATCCTTCCCGGGTCTCGATTTAAGGGGTTCCTGGCCTTGATTTTAATCACGTCGAGACGTGCTTCCCCTTCGTTCTCTCATCGGGAAATCAGAAAACACTCTACCCCGATTTTACCCATACACAGTTGCAAGAAAGGAGATGCTTCTTTATCAATGCTTACATTTCTCCCTTTCAATAAATTCCCATTCATTACAAAAATAATTCGTGCAATTTGCTTAGGCTCTATCATGTATTTTACTCATACATATTCGTTTCTTCTTTTCCTTTCAAATATTATGGTTGTCGAAACACTGGGCTTGCAAATTGCAACAATAAATGTACTCCTAGCTTTGAGATTTTGTGTAATAATGTTTTTAAGTAAAGAGTAACCTGAAGATGTTTTAACAAATATGAACAACTGAAGCACGTAGGGTTCTTTCTTTTCTTCTTTTTTCCTTACATGAGCTTCTGAATTATTTTTTTTCCTTTTGTAAACATTTCTATCTACAAAAGCAAAAAAGTATAAATCTCTCAAGAAAATAAAAGGAAGTTGGCTTGATTAGTTGCATTCTCTATACATCACTGAAAGCTACAAAATATGGTGACTTTTTATAATGCATTTCATCTTCAAATTGCGACGTTGCGTCACAAGTCCCCGCCCATCGAAAAGATTTTTGTCTCTGTCAATAATAAGAGCAACATATTATAAGATATTATTTAAAAGAAAAGCAAGACATTATTTTATTGGACAAAACTTTTAAAAATAATTAATTTTAAAACTTGTAAGTTTAAATATTGCTTAACCTAAAAATGGTTGTTAGATTAACCAACTAAATTTTTAGAAGTGAGGCCACACGTAATTTTTTCGTCCATTGTCAGTGAACAAAAGATACATAAGTTTAATAATAAACTTGAACGATGAAGCAATAGTAAAAACAATGGAAAGAGTATTATTGATGAGCTCTTCAGATATCTTAATAGGTAATTGAAATGCACAAAAAGTGTGTAATTTTCAATGGGATACAAAGTGGGAGAATGGTAATTTTTATAGTACGGACTAATATAATCGTCCCCTGAGTTCGCGCCTATCCAATCCATTATCAGCATTATTAATTCGTCCCAAACATTACTCTTTTAGGATTTTTGACTCTCGGGATCCGATTTAATGCTAAATCCCGAATGACACTTTCCGTATGGTCATTTCGGGATGTCATTATCCGATCTCGGTATAGATGATTACGGATATACTTTTTTTTAATAAATTGACCTTGAACCTATCTGACAAGTAAATATACACTTGCCACGTGTTGACTGTTACGTTGTCCACGTGGTAGGTTCGAATTATGTCAATCAAAGTATGTCATAACATGTATGTGACTATAAGATTTTTGAAATTGATGGTCTCAAACATACTATATATTACACGGCGCCTTCCTGAGGTTCTTTCGAAGGGCAACGTAAGGCTAAGTAATCGATGTCAGTACGATTGTTGTTCGCCAACTGAGGTCCCCTCCGTACATTAGACTAGATTGTCAGTGCCGTACGGGAAGACCAATGTCGTGAGCAACTGAGAACAGAATAGAGAATTGAGAAAGAATGCTTGATTGTATAAATGAAAGCTATTACAGAAAAGCTACGCGGTGTCGACGGGGAGAGACACCAGTACAGAGAATTGTTTGCTTGCTAGAAAGTTTTGAATGCTTGATCCCCCCTAATAATGCTTAAAAAAAAAAAACCAAAGTTACATGATTTTACCTAAGAAAGCTGTAGATGCATGCATACTAAAAGAAAATAAAGTAAACCTAATCTATATTTACAATGAAAAGGACTTAGTCTTCTACAATGTAGAAACAAGTCCATTTGCAATAACTTTGCCATTAGCATCAGGGTCCGCGTGCAGCGTTGTCTACGCGCGTGGCGCTGTGGGCATCTGCCTGTGGCTGGGCGCTGGCGCTGGTTATCAGTGGGGCGACAGAGGCGCTTGCGCGTTTGTCACTTAGAGCTGCCGAGACCACGGGGCCTACCGTGGCGCTAGGCGTTGGGAGGCTTGCCAGGACGCCACGGGTCGCGTCCAAGGAGTCATGGGGCATGGCTGGAAAGCCGCCCATGACATTCTCCCCCACCTGAGTTGGGCACGTCCTCGGCGCCTTACTTGCAAGGTAGTCATAAATTAGGCTCTTGTAGGCTTTGAGGTTTGTCCCCCTCTCCCAAGTATTCTCCTCTGTATCACGTCCCTGCCATTTCACCAAGAACTCTTGGTGATCTTTCCTTGAGGCATGAATAACTCTATCATTAAGAATAGCTTTATCACACCTTTTCCGATTGAATTAGGGCCTCGAATACTAGGTATTGTGAGTTGGCTCCGTGAGGGTTCCTCCGTATCTTCCCGAAAAGGTTTCAGGAGACTGACATAGATGACGGGATGAATTTTCCACCAAGCTGGGGTATCCACCCGGTATGCAACTTTTCCAATGCGCCTTTCAATGGACAAGGGTCCAATATATTTTTACAAGAGGCGAGGGTCATGGACTCCCGCAAACAAGTACCGCTTTGAGATTTTGACTATCACTTTGTCTGCTACCTGATACTCAGCAAAGCGACAATTTTGATCAGCATGCCTCTTCATCCGCTTTTGGGCTTTGACAAGATAGCTCCGCACTATCTCCAAATTTCGCTTCCATTCTCTTGAGAAGCTAGCGGCTCGAGGAGATTTTGACATGTTTGGTGAATTCACACTGTGTGGGAGTAGCGGTTGCTGTCAGGTAACAATTTCAAAAGCGTTCTAGTTGGTACTAGAGCTCCTTTGTGAATTGAAACACAGTTGAGCAGCAGCGATCCAGTTACAAAGTGGCGGAGATACTCCTCCAGCATGCCATTGAACCGCTCCGTCTGGCCATCAGATTGCGGATGAAAACTTGAACTGTGGCTTAATTTTGACCCAAGGCACTTAAAGAGTTGAGTCCAAAAGTTGCTAGTGAAGCGCGAGTCGCGGTCACTAACGATGTCTTTGGGTAGGTCCCAATATATAACGACATGAGAGAAGAAGAGTCGAGCTGTATCTTCTGCTAATATATACTGTGGGGCTGCTATAAAGGTAGCGTACTTGGAAAATCGATCCATCACAACCAAGATAGTTGTAAGATCCCCGACCTTGGGCAATTCGGTGATGAAATTTAGGGAAACGCTTTCCCAAGGTCTCTTTGGGACAACCAGTGGTTCCAAGAGTCCTGCTTGCGTCAGACGGTCCGACTTGTCCTTCTGGCATACTAGATAAGTCTTCACATACTGAGCGATGTCATTGGCCATTTGAGGCCAATAATATGCATGGCGAAGTAACACCATGGTGTGTTCTTCCCCAGGATGACCGGCCCACAAAGTGTCGTGGCATTCCGCCAGAAGGGTCCTTCGCAGATCTCCTCCTTTGGGAACATAAAGTCGGTTTTCTTTCACTTTCAGGAAACCTTCTTCTATGTAGAACTGGCGAGTCTTGCCTTGTTCTACCAAATTAACCAAATATTGTGCAGCAGGATCCTTGATGAGTAGACCCTGCATTTGGTCTTTTATGGTGGTGACTATTTCGCTCCCCCTTAGGGTGGCGAGTAAGCACACTGATGCTAGATCCGCTCTCCGACTGAGTGCATCAACAACTTGATTTGTCTTCCTACTGTGTACTCCGAGTTGAAGTAAAATTCCGCTAGAAGTTCCTGCCACCTGGCCTGTCGACCATTCAGCTTCGGTTGAGTCATGAAATGGCTAACAGTTGTATTGTCTGTCTTGACCACGAACGGGGTTCCCAGTAGATAATGCCTCCAAAGGCGTAGGCAATGGACGACAGCCAATAATTCCTTTTCGTGGGCGGCATAGCGCCACTCTGCATCCTTCAACTTCCGGCTCTCGTATGCTATATGATGCCCTTCTTGTAGCAAGACTCCGCCAAGTGCATAATCGGAGGCATCCGTTTGTACCTCGAATGGCTTAGCCAAATCAGGGAGGGCCAAGATGGGGCTACTAGACATAGTCGCTTTCAATGCGTTGAAGGCCTTCGCTCTCCTAGGTCCCCAATCCCAAGGCGTGACCTTCTTGAGAAGTTAGTTCTGTCAGTGGTACTGCGATGAGAGAGTAATTCTTCACAAAACGGCGATAGAAGTTGCATAGTCCAAGGAACGCCCTCAAGGCGTGGACATCCTTAGGCGGCAGCCAATCTGTGATAGCCTGAATCTTCTATTGGTCCATCTTGATCCGCCCTTCCTCAATGACATGCCTGAAAAAGTCGATCTATTTCTGAGCAAAGGAGCATTTGGACAGCTTCACATATAATTCATGCTCCCGCAATCGTGTTAGGACCTTCTGCAAGTGCTCTAGATGTTCCTCTAGTGTCTGGCTATATACGATAATGTCGTCCAAGTAGACCATCACGAATTCATCAATGTATACCCAAAAACTTGGTTCATCAGGGTGTAAAATGTGGCTAGTGCATTAGTCAAGCCGAATGGCATCACTAGGAACTCATATGATCCATATCTTGTCACGCACGTCGTCTTGTGTTCATCGCCCTCTGCGATCCAAACTTGCCAATAACCTGTCTTCAGGTCTATTTTGGTGAACACCATCGCACCACCCAATCTGTCGAACAAGTCTGCCATGACCGGAATAGGATACTTGTTCTTCACAGTGATTTTGTTTAGAGCCCGGTAATCCAGACATAGTCGTAAACTCCCATTGTGTTTCTTTTGAAATAGTACAGGGGACCCGTATAGGAACTTGGAGGATACGATGATCCCTGTGTCTAGCATTTTCGTCAATTGTCTCCGAAGCTTGGTGAGTTCGGGTTGTGACATTCCGTATGGTGCCCAGGCAGGTCGCTTCGTACTCGACACCAACTCAATCTCATGGTCCACAGTGCGCCTCGGCAGGAGTCACTTTGGCATGTCTTGTGGCATGACGTCTTCAAATTCCAGTAACTGCTCCTTCACGGGTGTAGGAAGAGGACCCAAGGAGCGTTCTATATCTTCAATATGGAGGGTAGTCAAGAACGTAGGTTCATGTCTTTCACTGCAAGGCCGAGATGTTTTCAGTGGCCATCTTCATGGGCATGCGCGAGATGGTGCAGGGCTTGCCCCCATTTGTTCCCACCATCAGTAGCATATCTGCATACGGCACGGCCATGGTGTTGGTTTGCCTTAGGAATTCCAACCCCACTATCAACTTGAAGTCCTCTATGACCACCACCCGCAGGTTGAATTTTCCTTCATAGGGTCCAAGTTTCACTGGTACTTCTCTGGCTATTCCACCAACTGGTTGAGGGGGTGAGTTGATAGCCTTGACACGACCTCTTCCCTTTCCTACAACTAGGCCAAGGCGCTCCACCTGAGTCAAGGCTAAATAGTTGTGGGTCGCACCCGTGTCTATCATCGCCCGAATGGGTTTTCCATTTACCTTCATCTCGACGAACATTAAGGTCCTCTTTTGCTTAGGAGGGGTCCTCTCATCCGCCTTCTTTTTCCCTTTCTTGTTGATTGGACAAAGGTCCTTCTTCTTACGAATACCAGCACTGGTCCCTGCTAAGGCTTCAGAAAAAGAGCCAACAATTGCATTGAAGGCGCCTACCGGTTCGGTCTGGTCCGCATCATCAGTTCGTCATCCGTCCCACCATCAACAGCTTGATGGGCATTCATCTGTGCATGTGAGCACTCATTATTCCAATGTGGTCCGCCGCAATGATGGCATCCTGAAGGGGGTTTCCTCCCCCGATCGTTGTTGTTAGATGCAACGCTAGTACTGCCTGAGGAGGGAGCCTTAGATTTGATTGCACTCCGATCTCCTCCACTTCTGCTTGGGCCACCAATACTCATATGGCCCCCTTTGTATCCTCCTTTGACAGGCTGTTGAGGCCTATCCTTCCGAGCTTCCACTTGATAATCCCTAAGGCATTCCACTGCTTGGATCGCCTTGGGTAACGTGTCTACCCTTTGTCTTTGGAGTTCCATACTAGCATAGGGTTTCAACCCTTCTAAGAAAGTGAAGAGTTTATCTTTGTCCCCCATGTCGCGTATGCTCAGCATGAGTGCGCACTGATTTGGTCTAGCGGAGCTCCCGTAACTTCCTCCTTGCATTGTACTCAACATTTTCGGGGAAGAACTGCAGGCGTATGGCGGCCTTTAGTTCTGCCCATGTGTTGAGAGTATCTTCACCAGCCCTGATGGCTTCGTATTTCACCCGCCACCAGAATTTAGCATCACCCTGAAGATACATGACAGCAGTTGCCACCTTCTTAGCTCCTTCTAGGCCTACCACGGCATCGAAGTATTGTTCGATGTCGAAGATGAAGTTTTCCACTTCTTTGGCATTCCGAGCACCACTGTATGACTTTGGCTCGGAAATTTTCAGTTTCTGTGTCGCGGGAGCGAAGTTCACAGCACCCCCGATTTGGTTCCCGCTTCCTCGAAGCAGGCCTTGTAAAGCAGCATTGACAATGTTGAGCTGGCCTGTCAAGTTGTCTATAGTTTGTTGCATGGCAGTCACCCTGTCTGCCTCTTGTGCCCTGTGGGCTAAATCTTTGGGCCGCTCCTACTGGAGGCCCTCAAATTTCCCAAAAATTTTGGCTGCCTCTGTGGCTGCCGTTTGCCGGTCTCCTTCAGAGTCGCGGCTGATGTTTTCTATGTCAACTTCGGCCTGGTGCATCCTGGAATCCAAGTCGTCCAACCTTTGCACTAGGCTGGTCTTTAGGTAAGGCACCGTTTCCACGATGGGCCATAATGCGTCAACCGTCTCCTCAAGGGTCGTGATGCGATCCCTATGATTCACATGGTAAAAAATGGTTGTAATTTCAATGTTATCCCTCGTCCGATGTCGATCCTAGGCTCTGATACCAACTATTACGCGGCGCCTTCCTAAGGTTCTTTGGAAAGGCAACGTAAGGCTAAGCAATCGATGTCAATACGATTACTGTCTGCCAACTGAGGTCCCCTCCATACGCTAGACTAGATTGTCAGTGCCGTACGGAAAGACCAATGTCGTGAGCAACTGAGAACAGAAGAGAGAATTGAGAAAGAATGCTTGATTGTATAAATGAAAGCTATTACAGAAAAGCTACACGGTGTCGAGGGGGAGAGACACCATATTACGACCCGTAAATTCGTATGTTAGATTACGCTAAAGATAGTATATGTATAAGAGTCCAAGAACCTGGAAAATAGTTCAAAAGTTAAGAAAAGTGCGAAAGGCGTCGCAAAGTTGGATATGCTATCGCAAAATCCACCTGCGAACCGCATATTGCACTTAATGCATCGCGAACTAAAGCAGATTTCTGGGCAGAAATCTATGCCAGAATAGCAGTCAGCATGCGGACCGCAAAAATGGCCTTCTTTATCGCATAATAAAATAGATTTCTGGGCCGGAATCAACGTCAGGAATGCGGCCATTATGCGGTCGCATTGTTGAAAATGCGAATCGCAAATTCGACCTCCTGTATCGCATAATGAGACAAATTTCTGGGCCACGGTTCGCGTCCAAAATGCGAACCGCATGTTGTTTATGCGACGTAAATGCGGTCGCAGATGTGGAAGCATTAGACACGTGCGTCACTTATTGACTGATCTATAAAAGGGGCACAAACCCGTTATTTCACCATTTCTGAAACTCAAGACCAAGAAGAACCACCTGCAACCTTTCTCAAAGAGTCCCACACAAGCCCTAATTAATTTCCCTCTCTTTCAAGCTCTAAATTGAGGAAAGAAATCTGGAGATGGAAGAATCAAGGAAAAGCCCTAGCTGATTTTCCCCTCTTGCAAGCCCTAATTGAGTGTGAAACCTAGAAGTTGAAGAACCAAAGAAAAGGGCTGAGATATCCAACATGCAAGGTAAGTTACTACTCCCTTTCATGCCTTCTTTTCTTGGGAAACCTTGGGAACTCGTTTTATGCATATTGGAAGACATGAGTTCAAATTGATTACTGATAATGGACTGGGTTGTGGTTGCTTTGGGTTGCTATTGGGTTGCATGTCTTATTACTATCATTGTGGAGGTTTAGAAGAAGATGGATGTGGGGAAACACCATATAAGTTTAGGATTGAGGTTGATTATAACCATGACGTTTAGAGAATAACGATAGAAACGTTCCTCTCATTGTAGACTAAAGAAATTGTGACTGCGCAAAGCTTGAAATTGGCGCAGAAAATACCAGGTATGTAAGACCGTCCCTTTCTTTCTTTTGCACGACTCTAATTGAATACAATGCTACCAACGAGCCCCTAAGAAACTCTATTCCTAGAAGTTAGGAGTACTTACGTTGTTTTCCCCTCTTATGGAACTATTAACATTGATGTTGCTTCTTTTGCTCTTATGTTATCAATGTTGTTGGTACTCCGTGATTCTTATAAGGTTTATGGTAAAGCATTAGTCCTAATAATGTGTACAGCGGATACCTACCGTACGTCATTCCAAAAGGCCTAGAACGTATTTTCATGAGTTGAGCATGCATTATATATATATGTGTATCTAGTTTACCCTACCGAGCTGTGTTATTGTTGGCCGGGTTTGCCACTTATTGTGCAACCACTGATCATTTGGGTATATTGATGATGAAGCCCACAGAGGCGTATGTATATGATGATGATGAGCCCACAGAGGCGTACGTATATGATGATAATAAGGCCCATAAAGGCGTATGTATAAGATGATTTTTTTTAAAAGGATATATATATATATATATATATATATATATATATGTATGTATGTATGTATATGCATGTGTACATCAGTCATGTCATGATTAGTCGCCCTCAGAGGCATTCAGATGGTACAGGTTGTATGTTTCTAATCCTGACGTATATTACTGTTCTTATATTATGTTTTCCTGTCTTACATACTCAGTACATTATTCGTACTGACGTCCTTTATTTCTGGATGCTGCATGTCGTGCTGCAGAACCAGGCAGACATATAGACGAGGCTCCCCCACCGCAGTAGGCCATCTAGTTCAGCAGATATTGGCGAGATCCCTCCTTCGAACTTGCCGTAGTCTTGGTATGCATTTTGTTATAGGCATTATGGGCATTGTCGGGGCCCTGTTCCGACACAGGTTGCATTATGTATGTTCTTGTAGAGGCTCATAGACAAGTGTTGGGTTATGTATAGACAATAGACAATGGTTTGACTTATGTACAGTTGAATTGCCTCGTCGGCAAACGTATGTATTTTGTTGTATGGTTTTGCATTGCAGCCTTGTTGGCCATATTATGTATATAAGTATGTTCATATCATGGTATGATAGTTCAGTCCATTATGATTATTGTTTGAGATTGTATGTGGATGACAAGCCTTATAGATAATAAGGAAAGCTAGATGAAGGGTACGCTAGTGCCCGTTGAGTAGGGTCCGGTGCCAGTCGCGGCCCTCCGGTCAGGTCGTGACAAACTTGGTATCAGAGCAGGTCGCGTCCTAGGGATTGACTGTGAGCTGTGTCTAGGAGAGTCCTGATTATGGGTGTGTAGCGCGCCACATTTTATAATCAGGAGGCTGCCTGGCATTTAGGATTGTTACGTTCTTTCTAAATCTAGATCGTGCGTAGAGCTGAATCGTCAGTGTTTGCCCCTAATATTCATCTTGTTTACCTACAGCGATGCCTTCGACTAGGAAGCGGGAAAATAGTAGACGGCTCGATACAGATGCGGGAGAGGGTACCAGTCAGGTGCCCCAAGCTAGAGAAGGCCAAAATGAGCCTTAGAGTGAGATGCCTTCTCGGACCTCATCTACTCCACCTTCCCCGGAGAATATTAGAAGTCACCCAGCTTCTCCAGTTTCTTTATCTGGTACTACAGACCAGGATTTGCAAAGTACAGTACAGTTGTTGATTAGCTTGGTAGCCTCTCAGACTCAGAGGCAGAATATCGGTGTTACGGATAGACCGGTTAGTGTGAGGGTTCGTAATTTTATTAATCTAGATCCTCCAGTGTTTACCGGGTCAGACCCTAAGGAGGACCCGCAGACTTTTGTTGATCAAATTCATCACACACTGCGGGTTATGCATGCTAGTGATACAGAGGCAGTGGAATTGGCTTCTTATCGGTTACGGGACTTAGCGGTCTTCTGGTATGATAGTTGGGAAAGATCTAGGGGTCCGAATCCTTCCCCACCTGTATGGAATGAATTTTCTGAGGCATTTCTTCGTCACTACCTGCCAGTTGAGGTACGACGAGCCAGAGCTGATAAATTCTTGAACCTTAGACAAGGTAACATGAATGTGCGGGACTACAACATGCAGTTTGATTCCTTGGCAAGGTATGCTCCCCATATGGTGGCCGAGATGGGTGATAGGGTTCATTTGGTCGTGAACGGATTGGGACCACATTTGATAAATGAGTGTACGACAGCATCCTTGATAGAGGGCATGGATATTTCCCATATTCAGGCTTATGCCCAGATATTAGAGGAGCGTAAGCGCCAGCAAAGAGCAGACAGGGAGCAGGATAGGGGCCAGCATAAGAGGACGAGGTGTGCAGGATATTCTAGTAGCTTCGGAGGTAGTGTCAGGCCCCAATCTTTGAGGAGTTTGGCACCATCTGTAACTAGTGCTCCTCCACAATTTCAGAGACCTCGATATAATCGATTTACTTATTCAGGTCCAGGTCAGAGTTCGCGGGCATCAAGCTCGCAACATCACAGGGATACTAGTCAGATGAGGTCCCCAAGGCCTCGTTGTGATCAGTGCGGCAGGACCCACTTTGGACCGTGTCGTCGAGGTTCTGATGCATGTTATTTTTGCGGAAGGCTTAGCCATGTGATGCGGGATTGTCCTAGTAGAAGAGATGGTGGTATGGCTCAGCCGACTGGATCTGTTTCTGGTTCTTCCTTATCAATTCGACCTCCAGCACGGGGTTTTCAACAGCCAACAGGTCGTGGTAGAGGTAGAGGTGCAGTGCCGAGTTCGAGTGGTATTCAGAACCGAATATATGCTCTAGCAGGTCGACAGGATCTTGAGTCTTCTCCGGATGTTATTACAGGTATATTATCAGTGCTTTCTTATGATGTATATGCAATTATTGATCCCGGGTCTACATTATCATATGTTACACCCCTTGTGGCTGATAAGTTTGATGTCGAACCTGAATTAATAAGCAAACCATTTGCAGTATCTACTCCAATAAGAGATTCTGTGATTGCCAGACGGGTATTCAGAGGTTGCACTGTGACGATTTGCAGTCGTCATTCGAGTTAGAAATGGTTGATTTCTATGTAGTAATGGGAATGGATTGGTTGGCTTCGTGTTATGCGAATGTTGACAGTCATACGAAGACAGTTAGATTTTAATTTTCTGGTGAACCATCCTTGAATGGAAGGGGAACATCGCTAGGCCGAAAGGTAACTTTATTTCCTATCTTAAGGCAAGGAAAATGATCTCAAAGGGTTACATCTAACATCTCGTCCGTGTGATGGATGTGGAGGCGAAGCCACCTACTCTACAATCAATCCCCGTGGTCAGTGAATTTCCAGATGTTTTCCCAGATGAACTCCCAGGTGTTCCTCTTGAAAGAGAGATTGAGTTTGGCATCGATGTGTTGCTTGATACTCATCCAATTTCTATCCCTCCATACAGAATGGCCCCGACAGAGTTGCGAGAATTGAAGGTGCAGTTGAAGGACTTGCTGGATAAAGGCTTCATTAGGTCTAGCACTTCACCTTGGGGTGCGCCAGTCTTCTTCGTACGAAATAAAGACGGGTCGTTGAGGATGTGTATTGATTATCGACAGTTGAATAAAGTCACTATAAAGAATAAATATCCACTTCCAAGGATTGACGACCTGTTCGACCAACTTCAGGGTGCCAGATATTTTTCAAAAATTGACCTACGATCAGGATATTTTCAGTTGAGAGTCAAGGAAAAAGATATTCTGAAAATAGCCTTCCGAACAAGATATGGGCATTTTGAGTTCCTAGTAATGTCGTTCGGGCTAACAAATGCCCCGGCAGCTTTTATGGATCTCATGGATACTGTATTCAGGCCTTATCTTGATGTGTTCGTGGTTTTATTCATTGATGACATTCTAGTGTATTTCCGTTCAGAAGCAGAACATAGGGGTCACTTGCGAATAGTATTACAGACCCTTCGAAATCATAAGTTATATGCAAAGCTCTCCAAATGTGAGTTTTGGCTGAACTCAGTAGCATTCCTAGGCCATGTGATATCTGACGAGGGTATTAGTGTCGACACTCAGAAGATCGATGTAGTAAAGAGTTGGCCAAGACCCACAACACCGTCAGAAGTCCGCAGCTTTCTAGGGCTAGCAGGATACTATAGAAGGTTTGTAGAGGGGTTCTCCTCTATATCAACACCATTGACTAAGCTAACACGGAAATCTACCAAATTCTAATGGTCCGACGCGTCTGAACGCAGTTTCCAGGAGCTAAAGAATCGGTTGATCTCCGCGCTAGTGCTTACTCTTTCAGAGGGAACAGAAGGATATGTGGTCTATTGTGATGCTTCAGGTGTAGGTTTGGGATGCGTATTGATGCAACATGGAAAGGTAATTGCTTACGCATCAAGACAACTGAAGAAGCATGAAAAGAATTATCCAACCCATGATTTGGAATTGGCTGCAGTAATATATGCTTTGAAGATATGGCGGCACTGCTTATACGGCGTCCATGTTAACATCTACACAGATCACAAGAGTTTGCAATACATCTTCAGTCAGAAGGAGTTGAATCTAAAACAACGATGTTGGCTCGAATTAGTGAAAGACTACGATGTCGAGATATTGTATCATCCCGGTAAAGCCAATGTTGTGGCAGATGCTCTCAGCCGTAAGTCAATGGGAAGCTCAGTGCACATTGAAGCAGGAAGATGGGGGTTAACTAAAGAGCTTCAACAGCTGGCCAATATGAGAATCAGATTGTTAGACTCTGAGGACGGGGGTGTCACTGTGCATAAAGCCTCAGTATCATCTCTGGTAGTCGAGGTGAAAGCACGGCAATATGAATATCCCACCTTGGTACGATTGAGAGGGCATTCAGCAGGGAAAAATTTCAGCTTTTGAGATCGCAGGGGATGGAACACTAAGATGCCAAGGCCGATTATGTGCGCCTAATGTGGCCGGGTTGCGAGAGAAGATCATGAGGGAGATTCATCAATCCCGATATTCCATCCACCCCGGTTCGATGAAGATGTATCATGATGTCAAAGAGCAGTATTGGTGGGATAGCATGAAAATGTCTATTACAGAATTTGTAGCCCAGTGTCCCAATTGTCAACAGGTAAAGATAGAACATCAGAAACCCGGTGGATTGCTTCAGAATATAGAAGTTCCAACCTGGAAATGGGAGGTGATTAATATGGACTTTGTTGTTGGATTACCTAGCTCTTATCGTAAGTTCGACTCCATCTAGGTGATAGTTGATCGACTCACAAAATGTGCCCATTTTCTGCCAGTCAAGACAACTTACTCAGCTGAAGACTATGCAAAGCTGTATATCCAGGAAATTGTTAGACTTCATGGTGTGCCGGTGTCTATCATATCAGACCGAGGAGCTCAATTTTTGGATAACTTTTGGAAGTCTTTTCAGAAGGGTTTAGGCACACAAGTGAATCTCAGCACGACTTTTCATCCGCAGACCGACGGACAAGCCGAACGTACTATTCAGACACTTGAAGACATGCTACGGGCATGTGTCTTGGATTTCAAAGGGAGTTGGGATGACCATCTTCCACTCATAGAATTTTCCTACAATAACAGCTACCACTCCACTATTAAGATGGCCCCATATGAGGCACTATACGGGAGGAGATGTAAATCACCAGTTGGATGGTTCGAAGTCGGTGAAACTGAGTTATATGGGCCATATTTGATACACCAAGCCATCGAGAAGGTGAAGGTGATACAGGAACGATTGAAGACAGCGCAAAGCAGGCAAAAGTCTTATTCTGATGTCCAACGTAGTGATCTGGAATTTGAGATTGGTGATTGGGTGTTCTTGAGGGTCCCACCAATGAAGGGTGTCATGCGCTTCGGGAAGAAAGGTAAACTGAGTCCAAGGTATATCGGTCCGTACAAAGTTCTTCGATGAGTTGGACGTGTGGCTTATGAGTTGGAATTGCCATCCGAATTGGAATTTGTCCATCCGGTATTCTATGTATCTATGTTAAGGAAATGTATCGGAGATCCTTCTTGGGTCATCCCCATTGAAGATGTGCAGATTACATAGGATCTAACATATAAAGGAGTGCCAGTGGCTATATTAGACCGACAAGTCTGTAAGCTAAGAACAAAGGATGTAGCTTCCGTTAAGGTATTATGGAGGAACAAACATATGGAAGAAATGACATGGGAAGCAGAGGAAGAGATGAAGTCTAAGTATCTGTACCTGTTCCAGAATGGAGATAATGAGGATGCCGAAGGAACGCAAAACCCACTGAAGGGAGAAACGTCCTTACGAGGTAAGCAATAACTTGATAATACTCTTTCTTAGTGCAAAATGATAATATGCTGGTAATATACATGTCCATAAGTTGCATACTCTTGTAAGGCCGAACGTTATGTAAAATCCCCGTAGACCCTTACATTCGAGGACGAATGTTCCTAAGAGGGGGAGAATGTTACAACCCGTAATTTCGTATGTTAGATTGCGCTGTAAGGTAGTTTACATATAAGAGCCTAAGAACCCGAAAAATAGTTCAAAAAGTCAAGAAAAGAGCAAAGGGCTTCGTAAAGTTGGATATGCTACCGCAAAAGCCACATGCGGGCCGTATATCCAACACTGAAATCACAGACCAAGGCAGATTTCTGGACCAAAAACCAGTGCCAGAAATGTGGTAAAAAGTGCGATCGCATTTATGATATGCGGACCGCATATTTTACATAATGCACCGCAAACTGGAACAGATTTCTGGACAGAAATCCATGTCAAGAATGCGGCCAGTATGCGATCACATACTGGAAATGCGGACTGCAAATCAGACCTCCTGTGTCGCATAATGAGACAGATTTCTGGGCCACGATTTGCGTCCAAAATGCAAACCGCATGTTGGTTCTGCAATGAAAATGCGGTCGCAAATGTGAAAGCGTCAGACACGTGTATCACTTATTGACAGACCTATAAAAGGGGCCTAGACCAGTTCTTTCTTCATTTTCTGAAACTCAAACCCAGAAGAAGATCCACCTGCGACCCCTTCTCAAGTCCCATACAACTTTAACAAATTTCTCCTTCTTCCAAGTTCTAATTGGGAAAAGAATCCAGAGATTGAAGGATTAGGGAAAAGCCCCAGCTGATTTTCCTCCTTTTCAAGCCCTAGTTGAGAGTGGAACCTAGAAGTTGAAGAACCAAGGAAGAGGGCTGAGATATTCTACACGCAAGGTAAGTTACTACTCCCTTTCATGCATTCTTTCTCTTAGGAATTCATGACATTCCATTCTATGCATGTAAGAACTCATGGGATGGTGATTGGAAGCCATGAGTTCAAGCTAATTACTGATAATGGACTGGGTTGTGGTTGTTTTGGGTTGCTAATGGGTTGCATGTCTTACTACTATTATTGTGGAGGTTTAGAAGAAGATGGGTGCGGAGAAACACCATATAAATTTAGGGTTGAGATTGATTATAACCATAACGTTTAGAAAATAACGATAAGATCGTTCTTTCATTGTAGACTACGGAAATTGTTACTGTGCCAAGCTTGAAATTGGCCCAGAGAATACCAGGCATGTAAGACCGTCCCTTCTTTCTTTTGCACGACTCTAATTGAATACAATGCTACCAACGAGCCCCAAAGAATACTCTATTCTTAGAAGCTAGGAGTGCTTATATTGTTTCCCTTCTTATGGGAGGATTGATGTATAGTTATTTCTTCTACCCTACGTCACTATGAAAGTATGATCTATATGAGTCCAGCATGCATTTGTATACGTTTTACTCTACCGATTCACGCTATAGTCGGTCGGGTATGGCACCTATTGTACAGCTATATATATGTATATGTTTCATCCTACCGAGCCTTATGAAGGCCGGGTACGTTGTTACCGAGCCTTTTGAAGGCCGGGCACGTTATTACCGAGCCTGTTACGGCCGGGTATGATATGATGATGATGAAGCCCACAGAGGCGTGTGTATATGATGATGATAAGGCCACAGAGGCGTATGTAAATGATGATGATAAGGCCCATAGAGGCGTATGTATATGATGAATTTAAAAATAATATGTATGTATATGTATACATGTGCACAGCAGGCATGTCATGATTAGTTGCCCTCAGAGGCATTCAGATAGTAGAGGTCGTATGTTTCTCTTCCTGACGCATATTACTGTTCTTATATTATGTTTTCCTATCTTACTTACTCAGTACATTATCCGTACTGACGTTCTTTTATTTGTGGATGCTGCATGTCGTGTTGCAGGTCCAGGCAGACATATAGACGAGGCTCCCCCACCGCAGTAGGCTATCCAGTTCAGCAGATATTGGCGAGATCCCTCCTTCGGACTTGCCGTAGTCTTGGTATGCATTTTGTTATAGGCATTATGGGATGTCGGGGCCCTGTTCCGACGTAGGTTGCATGATGTATGTTCCAGTAGAGGCTCATAGACAAGTGTTGGGTTATGTATAGACAATAGACAATGGGTTGACTTATATACAGTTGAATTGCCTTGTCGGCAAACGTATGTATTTTGTTGTATGGTTTTGCATTGTAGCCTTGTTGGCCATATTATGTATATAGGTATGTTCATATCATGGTATGATATTTCAGTTCATTATGATTATTGTTCGAGATTGTATGTGTATGACAAGCCTTATAGATAATAAGGAAAGCTAGATGAAGGGTACGCCGGTGCCCGTTGAGTAGGGTCCGGTGCCAGTCGCGGCCCTCCGGCTTGGGTCGTGACATTTAAAGTAAGCATGATACAATCTATATACAGTAAAGTACCGAGTGAGATGACGAGTTTTATCTTAAGAGTCATATAAAGTAAAGCATGTTGACAATTTCTTTATTTAAAACTATTATGTTACCAATAACTCAACAAATAATGAGATGATGACTCCCCATAATAAATTCATCTTGACAACTAATTTACCAAGTAACAACGGAGGCATGGATTGGCACATTAAAGTAACGCAACAAATCACGTAGAATGCATGACTCACACACGAAGTCACTATCTTTCCAGTACTAGAATAACAACAGTCAACCAAATATGTTCAAATTAAAAGTGATATGATTTAAGGAAAACAATAACTGTTCAACCGGCAACCATTCCAACATAGAATGTACCATCAGAATGGCAACCGAGGATAACTTTTTTGTCATAAACAATTACAACGTATCAATCTGCTGTGGCATGCAACCCGATCCCACCTATATCATAACATCCGTCCTTATCTCTTCATATCATATTATATCATATCATTTCAATACCGTTGCGGCGTGCAACCCGATTTCCAAACAATATAATTTAAATTAAACAAACTACAACCAACTACGGTGTATCACAAAAATTAAACGCAATAAAGAGGCTAAACAAAGATAGCCACAAGCATTTAAAATGGTTATATGATAACTCACAAAATCAAACAGCAAGTAATGACAGTTCATAAATAAAGGCACGGTTACCAAAAATTAATTAATAGTTAAGGCAAGTAACGGATAAGGTATGAATTCAACAAGTAATTGCCATTAACAATTAAAGCATATAAGAGTAAACTTGACAATAAAAGATAGAACATGTACTAACAACTTCAAGTAAAGCACGTTAGAACAAGCGTAACAATAGAAGATATAACATGAAATGATAACTTCAATTAAATGCATGAAAGAAGTCTAATAGTTTAAACCGGCCAAGTACCACATATAAGCCTGTGTACATACTCGTCATCTCATGTACACGTCTTTCACATAATTCAAATAGTACCATCAACCCAAAACCTAAGGGGTACTTTCCTCCACACAAAGTTAGGCAAGATACTTACCTCAATTAAGTCAGTTCATCACTCAAAATAACTATTCCTTTAAAATTCACATCTGCTTGACTCAAATCTAACCAAAAACGACTTAATATTAACAAACAATGCAAGAGAAACCAATTCCAATTAATGAAGTTAAGATCTTTAATTGAAAATCAAAATGTCAACTCCGAGCCCGCACCTTGGAACTTGATAAAACTTACAAATTCCGACAACCCATTCGATTACGCGTCCAACCATAGTAATTTCACTCAAATCTGACTTCGATTCAACGTTCAAATATCAAATATTCACTTTAAAAATGTTTAGACAAAAACCCCCAACTTTTCTTTTAGATTCATCAAGTTAAAGGCCAAAATCAAAGATGGAATCATGCAATATAACCAAAACCGATTAAAAATACTTACCACAATCCATGTGGTGAAAATCCCCTCCAAAATCGCCCAAATCCGAGCTCCATAACTAAAAATATGATAAAATGCCCAAAACCTTCGAAATAGAGTACTTTATAATCACTAAACAGGGATGTCCTTCGCAAAATCGGAAGAACCCTTGCTTTTGATGCACAAATTACTCTGCTATAAAAATAAAGCTACGCGTTCGTGGAACTTCACTCGCGACCACAATGAACAACTCTGCCAGGTCTTCATGGACGCTGTTGATACTGCACGAACGCGAAGAAGAACTCCTCAAGTGTGCCCGACCGAGCTCAACACTACGCGAACATGATGACAGGGACACGAACGCGAACGGGAACGTGAACACGAAGAAGATAACCACTAACACTTTGCGAACACGAAGGCTGGGACGTGAACGTGAAGAAGAAATGGAGCATCAGAAATCAGCAAAACTAACATGGCCCAAAATGGTCCAACACCCTTTCAAAACTCACCCAAGTCCCTTGGGACCCCGTCCGAACATACCAAAAAGTCTCAAAACATAACATGTAACTACTTGAGGCCTCAAAATATACATAAAAATGTCAAAACCACAAATCACACCTCAATTCCAACTTAATGAACTTTTGAACTTTCAACTTCCAAAACTCATCCCGGACAAAATCAAATCAATTCGGAATAACCTCAAATTTTGCATACCAGTTCCAAATGACATAACGAATATGTTTCAACTTCCAGAACAATAATATGAACCCGATATCATTAAAGTCAACTCCTGGTCAAACTTATGAACATTCCAAAACCTTCAAATTGTCTTTTCGTCAAATAGTGCTAAAACCTTTTAGAAACATCCAAATAAAAATCTAGCCATACGTCCAAGTCCAAAATCACCATATGGACCTACCGAAACCATCAAAACTCTGATCCCAGGTTGAATACACAAAAGTCAAACTTTGTCAACTCTTTCAACTTAAAGCTCCCCAGTTGAGAATCGTTCTACCAAGTAAATCCCGAATCACCCGAAAACCAAGACCGATCATACACGCAAGTCATAATATGCCAGACGAAGCTACTCGTGACCTCAAACTGCCGAACTGAGTACAATTTCTCAAAACAACCGGTCGGATCATTACACTTATTTGACTAGATTTGACCCATTCTAAGCCCAATTAGAAAGGCAAAGGATTCTTGAAGTATTGATTCTCGCTCGTTTGGGGTAAGTATCTAACCTAGGCTTGGATTAAGGATATTTCCCTGTTGGCTATGGTGCTTGTTATATGTTGGTGGTGACGCATATGCGAGATAACGAGCGTATGTGCGTGCACTGTTGTTATTCATGCTTCGACAAGACCTTAGGCTATTATACGCCTTATTTGGCTATCATGCCTATTTGATTGTGTTTTCTCCACTTGTATGACTAGGTGAACTATTATTCATGCTAGAAATCATATCTTGGCTATTTTCTTACCTGTTGAGACATGATAGGGCCATTTTTCTATGTTGAGCTATTTTCCTTAATCATAGTCTTATTTTTCAGTCATGAAACTATATCCGTATGTTATATCTCAGTCGCTATGCACTTTTTATATGTTATCTCACATTTCATTTGTGTTCTTGTGTGTGACACAGATTTGAGTTGAGTTGTGGCACGTTGATATATATTTTGTGCGGTATTTTGATTATGATATTGTAAGATGGTGGCATACTGAGACTTGAGGAGATTGATAATTAATTTTGGGCCATAGAGCCATATTGAGCAGATTGATGATTGATATTGTGCCATAGAGCTATGATGATATTGATATGAGGTGACGACTGCGTCAAGGCCCCATATTGGGCTGAGTGATATTGATCGTTGACTTTTGATCCGATCAGCACTTGAGCTAGTATCCGTCCCTCCGGAATCAGGTGATAACCGATGTTACTTTGAGACCTATGAGTGCAGACACCCGATATGTGCTTAGTAAAGGACTTATGTCAGGCACCCATACAGTGCTAAGTGTGTGCGGGGGGAGGGGGTAATTCAGGGGCATCGTGCCAGGCACCGTGAGAGTACTAAGAGTACGATTTAGGGGCACTATGCCAAGCACCATGAGAGTGCTCAGAGTATGATTGAGGGGTACTTGTTCCACGCACTATGAATATGCTGAGATTATATATACTTGGTGATTAAACTCTAACACTGTTGATTTGGCATGTATATTTGACATGTAGGCATAGAGTTGTATTTTTCTCGTACTAAATGATATGTGATATATCTACTTAATTTTTAGAGCTTGAAATCATATTTTATCTTAATAAATCCCTGTCTAAGTGATTTCTGTGCAAAGGTTGATGCCTTGATCGATATATCTCAAAAACATTGCTATTTTTCTCCTCTTATTGTATTAGAGTTGAGCTTTTGACCTGCTTTTCTTTATATGCCATTACTCTACTGTTATTGTTATTGTCGGCTATTGAAAGTGAGAATCGGATTTTGCCAGTCTCATTATCCAAAGTTAGGCTTGCTACTTATTGAGTACATGGGGTGTGTTGTACATATACTGCACTTTGCACTTTACGTGTAGACTCAGGTGTTGTTGATAGCGGTAGTTGCTTGTGTGTTGTTTATCCGAATTTGCTTGGAGATTTCGAGGTAACCCTGCGGTCATGTTTGCAGACCTTGAAGTCCCCTCCTTTATCTTATGTTATAACTATTTAATCTTTCAAACAATAATGTATTTTGTTCAGATTTTGTATTTAGTACTGCATAGAGCTCATCCAATTGGTGACACCAGATTTTAGGTGGTTTCGGTTGTATTGTCATTATGCCTTCAGTTATTTTATGTTATTCCACCATTGAGACTATTTTTATAATTGTTGAAGCTTATTTCCGAATATTTGTTGTTAGTTTGCCTAGCAAGCGGTGTTAGGCGCCATCACGACTCCGAAGGAATTTTGGGTCGTGACAAAATCCGCACATACACCCAAGTCCAAAATCTTCCATATGAACCTACTGAAACAATCAAATCTCGATTCCGAGGTGGTTTGATCAAAAGTCAAATCTTGGTCAACTCTTCCAACTTAAAGCTTCTGAATTAAGAATTACTCTTCCAAATATCCCGAACCTCTCGAAAATCAAAACCAACCACACAAAGTCATACAGCATCATATGCAGAGGCGGACACACATGAGAGTTGAGGGGTCACCTGCACTCGGAAACTTCGGCAAAAACTCCATATATACTTACAAATATCTTCAAAGAATAGACAGATATTAGCATAGGCCACTGTACCAATCTTTTTGAGCAATGATAAATTTATATTGAATGTCATGGTGTTCCTGCGACAGCCGAATCCTGGGTCCCCTCTAATCGTATAAAGCTACTCAAAATCTCAAACTACCGAACAAAATGTTAAAATTCAAAATGACCAGTCGGATCGTTACAGCAATTATCGACATATCCTTAGAGTCATGGTTGGTTGAGACATTTTTTATAAATTCCGCATTATATTTTTTTTTGCCTATTGGAAGATGAGACTCATTAATTTTTCAAATGTTCATGTTATATTTTTGGTTATGGTAAACTTCAGATAGAATGTTCATTATTTGTAATAGACGTTAAGACGACGAAGTTTGGATGAGAATAATTTTTCCTCTAATATATTAGTCTATGAATCTCATACAACTTTATATAGGCTTATGTATCGTATGAACAATTACCGATTCAATATAAATGACTGTTGTTAAGTTAAATTATTCGAATTATATATTATAATCTTGTGTGGATTATCAAGTTATAATTATATAATAAATATTTTATTGTACTGTATATATCTTTTTTTATTACGTATATAAGGTAATAGTTTGATTGATCAATGTGTTACTGTTTTCTATTGGCAATTAAATATTAGTGGGCATTCAGGAGTTATCTTTATTTTTCTTCTACTAACTGAATGCATCACGCACAATGAGATTACCATTATCTCCATGTTACCGTTATCAAGATTAATGCGTCGTAGAATTCATTATTAAATCTGTTTGTTGCCTACTATTTTTAAGTTACCTTCCGTGATTGTATTATGGAGTATTATTTTTCTCTCCCAGATATGGTTCACGTTTTACTGTATGAGCTGTCACGATCCAAACCGATGGGCCATGACGAGTGTCCGAATCCTACATGTCGAACATGTCTAAGCATACGTTTAAGATATAAACATGAAATAGGGTAGGCCATGCAGAACAACTGTCAATAAACTGCTGAATCATGTGAATAGAATACGTAAGGAATCATGCCCAAAAGACATATATACATATATATATATATATATATATATATATATATATATATATATGCGAAATACGGTAGGGCGAGCCGACAAGGTTGCTATGGACAACTATATATCAAAATAGAAGACGACAAGGCCACACACTATCCAACTATACATGACTGTCTACAAACTTCTAATAGAGTGTACAGTTGTATAAAGGACGGGATTGGGCCAGTCATACCCACATATGTATATAAAAATATAGTACCAAAACCCAATAGCAGCTGCTGATCAAATGGAGCACACCAACTCTCGCTGAGCAAGGATCTTAAGAAGGGAGACCATCAGCCTGTTTACCTGCACCTACAGGCATAAAATGCAGGCCTCTAGGCAATAGGGGCGTCAGTACGAATAATGTACCGAGTATGTGAGGCATAAAAATTAGTATATAAAAGACATGAAAGAAACACGAAGTAAAGGACTCAACCTGTAAGTCAGAATAGCTCTGTGAATCATGAAACATTTATGATGTCATGCATATGCATATAAATGTCATATCATGCATAGGTATATGTGTACATAACATCATCAAGCCTCTGAGGGCATCCCATCATATCATCTCGGTCTCAGTGGGCGAAATCATTAACTTATGCCAGCTGATCAGGTGGTGGTGCGTGTATATTGTCATAACCTTTCTTCATACCCCATATACATATATACGCGTATATAATGCCATTTGGTCATGGGTCAGTATATATGTATAAATGAATGCAATGCATAAGAAGTAAGTCAATAAGATCTCTAGCGATGTCACAAGATCAATATGCCTTCGGTTAATATCACGAAATAAACGTTACCACTTATGTATTTTATGAGACCCATGAATAGATGATGATATAATAGGACATAATGGGAATCAAGAACAAAGGCAACCCTAGTATTTTTAAGAATAGAGCCATTTCTGAAAGTTGCGTGTTTGCTCATTTCGTTGTATCATATGGATCATGAGAAAAGAAAAGAAGGGATAGCCTTAACATACCTTATACAAATCTGTCCAATAACAATGCTAAACTGAGCTCAGTACACCTTAATCTACAACAACGACAGTGAAGCTATTGTCAAGCTACGAATGACTCTCTCATTTATATAACGAAAGTAACTTAATTTGTAACAGAACGGGCAATATTTCTCCTGATTTTACTGCTTCCTCTAGCCTACTATAGGTGAGACAACAACACAATGCAATCAGCAACTCAAAAAATACCTAACTACAATTCGGAATCTTTAATACAACAAATAACCCAAATATACAATAACTCACCCAATCAACAAGTTATCAATTAGCCTAAAATTGCAACATCGAGAGACCAACGCACTACTCTACCACATGTGGCATTTATCCATGCCCTTTATCCTTCAAAACATCATAAATCAGCAGCGCAAGAGGCCAACACGAATACACTACAAAACAGTCCACTACAAGTGGAATACATCGAACTCACGGCTTCCGATCACCGTCCTGTGAGTTCTAACTATTACGAAACAAATTTACCAACCTTTCTTGATATTTAAAAAGTTTAAATACAGCACGTAGGTATTTTCTTAACCATGAAGTACCTTCCAAAACTCAAACTACAAAGAAAAACAGACGCGGTATAATAATACTTACGTCGTAAAGATCACTCTAATGTTGTTGCTTCTCGATTTCGTACCCGAGATGTTAATCTTTTTTGAAACCCTTGTAGAAAGCTTAAGGATAAGTTTATGAGTGTCCTCTGTTCGTGGTCTATCGAACGAAAAATAAAGAAAAAGAAGACCTAAGGCACACACACACACACACACACACACACACACACACACACACATATATATATATATATATCCACTTTTGAAAAGTCAAAGAGGTGCTAGCTTGGCACCCTAGCATTGGTCCTTTTTCAGATGCTTATATCTTTTTATCCGGACGTCGTATGAATGAATGGTTAAGAGTGTTGAAAACGACAATCCAAGATCAATTTGGTGTATAATATGTCCCAAAAAGACTTCATATAACACATGAAATATATTGCTCAAAAATCTTCTTTACAAGGTGTGACGACCCGACAAGTCGTCTCACGAGTTACCGCTCCGTTTTTCCTATTTCCACCTCATTATGCTTCGTTATCCGTGTTTCATGTGATAGAATTGAGTAAGTTGCATTCGGAGTGAAATCGGTAAGAAATGAGACACTGAGTCTCTTTCAAGGAGGCTTAAGTTGTAAAAGTTAACTGTATGTTGACTTATGAGTTAGAAGGCTCGGATGTGAATTCTGATGATTCGGTTAGCTTCGAGAGATGATTTATGACTTAGGAGTGTGATCGGAATTAGTTTTGGAGGTTCCGTGTAGAATTAGGCTTGAATTGGTGAAGTTAGAATTTTGGCGATTTTCGGTTGATAGGCGAGATTTTGATCCGAGGGTCGGAATGGAATTCCGAAAGTTGCTGTAGCTTCGATATGTTATTTATGACTTGTGTGCAAAATTTCAGGTCATTCGGACGTGGTTTGGTCGGGTTTAGATTAAAAGAGCGATTTAGTAGATTTTGAGATCCTTAGGCTTGAATCCGATGCGAGTTTGATGTTATGATGTTGATTTGAACGTTCCGAAGGTTGGAACAAGTTTACATAATGTTATGGGACATGTTGGCGTGTTTGGTTGAAGTCCCGAGGGCCTCGAATGGATTTTGGATGGTTGATAGAGCATAACTTTGGCATTTTAACAATGTGTCGACGTCGTATCTTTAAGAATAAGTGGTATAATATTATGAAAATGGACTTCAAATTCAGTTTTGATTGAAGCATTAGATCCATATCAAAATTTCGGAGCCATAGCAAAAAGAATCGTCCAATTCGGACATCGTATGAGAAAGTTATGCCCATTTTTGTGTCGAGAAAAAAATCTGAAGAAGCGTCAGAAATGCGAACCGCAGAATGTGAAATGCTAACCGCATTTCACAAATGCGAACCGCATTTTGGCCCAGAATGTCGCATTTTGAGGCAGAAACTGGGGCGAGAAATGCGACCAAAAAAGCGAACCGCAAAGATGAAATGCGGACTACATTTTTGGCATTGGGGATCGCATTTTGGACCTGAAAGGGGTGTTTAAACCCGATTTTGACACTTTTTAAGTAGAACCCAATGCCCATCTTGTTCTATAAGACCCATTTTCGTTACCCACGAAGAAGAACACCTTCAAACACCATAGAATCACCATAAATCAACCTCAAAACCATATTCAAAGGAGATTTTCATGGACAAATTCTTAGAGGAAGAGTCTTGGTCATCTTAAACATACTTGGGGCCATAGAACTCGAATTGAAGCAAGTTTTGAAGCAATTCTTGGAGGGTTTCCAAGAGAAACATCGGGGTAAGTATTCCTAACTCAATTTTTGGAGGAATTACCTCAGTTTATCACTATTTTTAGCGATTAATTGGTGGTTTGAGTTGGGAAAAATTGTGGAAAACCCTAAGGCTTAGGTGTGAGCGTTAGAGGTCGATCTGGTGTCGGAATTCGACAAATTTTATATGGTTGAACTCGTGAGGAGATAAGGAACCCGTTGAAGTGATAATTTCTAATTTTTGAAAAGTGGGCCCGGGGCTCGGGTTTTTCTAATTTCGGGATTTCCTAGTAATTTTGATTATTTTCTCTTGGGCTTTGTCCCCATAGCATAATGTGACGTAACTATTCTGAATTTGAATAGATTCGGTGCACGTGGAGGCCAATTCAAAGGGAAAAGGCGTCGCGGGCTAAGGATTTAGCCGGTTTGAGGTGAGTAATGTTTGTAAATGATGTCCGGAGGGTTCGAAACCCCGGAATTGCACATCGTAGTGCTATGTTATGTCGTTTACTGCTGGGGATTGTGACTTGGTCCATCCCGAATGATGATTTTACTACGTAATTGATTGAAACTCATTGATATCATCATACCTGGGCATCTCGCCGATTATGTGAACCCTTCAGGGGTATCTGTCATTGTTTATTACATCATATTTTGGCATCTCGCCGGTTATGTGAACCCTTCAGGGGTATTATTTGGCATCTCGCCGGTTATGTGAACCCTTCAGGGGTATTTGTTACTGCATTGATTCATTTCATAAACTCGGTTTGAAACTTAAATGATAATTTCAAATGATTTAAATGGATCGGGTGGCACGCCGCCACGAGATGTGACATGCACGAATCGGGTGACACACCGTCACGAAATATTGCGCTACTGAACCCCCTACAGTAAGCGCCGGGTACCCAGGGAACGGGTGGCACGTCCGCCACGATAGTCATGACTTGCATTGCATTGCATTGCATTTGCATTGCATTTTTGGTTGTGTTGGTATTGTTTCCATTTACTTCACATTATCTATTTGAGATGTTACATGTTTTTCCTATTCCATCGTGGATTGCTTTAAGTCTTATCTGTTTCTTACTTTAAGTCATTATTTATATTTATTACTCACTGAGTTGGAAGTACTCACATTACTCCCTGCACCATGTGTGCAGATTCAGGCGTTATCGGTTCCACCCCGAGGTACTGACTACTACTATTGTCAGGGTGGTGATTCAGAGACTACGAGGTAGCTGTTGGCGTTCGCAGCCACGTATCTCCTTTATTTTGTTGCTTTCACTTTCTTCAAACAATTGTGCCAAAGATATTGTAATAGTTATTTTATTATTAGGATTTCCTTAGTGGCTCATGACTTCGTGACACCCCGATCTGAGGGTTGTAGTCGGGATGGTTTACTATATTTTTCTGCAATTTACCGTTATTAAACCATACTTATATTATTTTTGTATTGTTTAACTCGTAAAATGAAGTTAGTTTGGATTGGCTGGCCTTGTCTTCATGAGAGGAGCCATCACGACCGGGTTGGGATTTTGGGTCGTGACACAAGGCAAATCCTTTTCCGCAACTTAAATTCAATTTTTCCCAAACTTTATATTTTATATCCAAATATCATATTTAGTCATATTATGACTTTAAACTCATTTAAACCATGATTAAAAAGTCTTATATTGTGATGACCCGATAGGTCATTTTTAGTTTTACTCTTCATTTATGTGTTCTGAGACCTCGAATAGCTCCGTTTTGTCTTCCTCGATTTTCATGCACGGTTTGTGTCCTTTTTCCAGAAGGATTGTACGATAAAATTTACGAAAATGTGAAATCATATCTTAAAACTCATTTGAGCTGACTACGATCAACGTTTTGTGTAAATGGACCAGGATCACTGTTAAGACGGTCCCGATGGGTCTGTATTATTATTTTAGACTTAGGCTTATGTTCCGAATTGCATTCGGAAGTCCTTATCTTGAATTAACGCAATTTGTTGAAAACTAGACATTTTAAAGTCTAAAGGATTCATAAGTTTGACCGTAGGTTGACTTTGTTGCGACAAGGTTCTGATTTTGATTTCAGAACTTGGTATAATTCATTACAGTATTTATGACTTGTCTTCAATATTTGGTGCAAAACAGAGTTGATTTGACGTAATTCGGATGTCCGGTTGAAAAATTGCAAGTTCTTAAATTTCATTGAAAAATTTAATTCGTTTTGTTGTCCGATTCATAGTTCTAGGGGTTATTTTGGTATTCTTATCGCGCGAGCGAGTTCGTATGATGTTATTACACTTCTGTGCATGTTTGTTTTGGAGCCCGAGGGTCTCGGGGGTGAGTTTTTGATAGGCTCACAAATGCAAGCCTCTCTTTTGCAAACAATGAGTCGCATTTGCGAGCATGGGTTGGGTTGGGAAGAGTTCGAATTTGCGAGAAATTCTTCGCATTTGCGGACTCTGTATCTTTGCAATTGTGAAGGTTTTGGTCGCAATTGCGATCGCTGACTGGCATGGTACAGCTTTGCTTTTGCAAAGTATTGTTCGCATTTGCGGACAACCTTGGTTCGCAATTGTCGTATTTGTGATGAAAACAGGCTCAGTAACTTTTTGCATTTGTAAAGGGTTGATCGCTTTTATGGTCATCGCAATTGTGAACTATGTGTCGCAGTTGCGATAACTTCAGCTGGGTAAAAGAGGAAAAAAATGGGAATTAGCTCGTTCTTTCAAACTCTCAACCCTAAACACCCTAGAGGCGATATTTCCAAGAGGATTTCTTCCTAAGTTCATTTGTAAGTGACTTTAATCTAATTCATTTCAATTACACATTACATTTCATAAGTTTTAAAAATCAAATCTAGGATTTTCATGATAGAAATTAGGGATTTGGGAAGAATTGGGGGGTTTTTGTAAATTTGGGATTTAGACCTCAAATTGAGGTCGGAGTTGGAAACTAAGTACATAATCGGGATTGGGGTGAATGGTAAGATAGTTTTTGGTCCAAATCTCGGATTTTGACAAAGCGGGCCCGGGGTTGATTTTTGTTGACTTTTTGAGAAAATTATAAAGACCTCAACCTTATGTCTTGTAAATGATTTCCCTAGCATTATTTGACGTTATTCAGTCGATTTGGGTTAGATTTGATTGGTTTGGAGGCGAATTTTATAGGAAAGTCCCCGGTAGAGCTTTGATTTGCTTGCAGAGCGACGTAAGTGTTGGGTCTAACCTTGATTTGAGGGAATTAGGAATCCTTGGCTATGTGCTATGTGAATTACATGTGTACCGGCATATATGCGAGGTGACGAGGGTATATACGCCGTCAAAATACTTGTTCCCATGCTTTTTTCGTATTTCATTGATTATTTTATTCCATGTCTTAACTGTTACATGCTTTAATTGCTTCCTATACCTTGATGTGCTATTTGTCCTTTTATTCTCGTATTAAAAATGCTAGTTTCTCCCATGCTTCCATGATGAACTGCTACTTGCCTTAATTTTCTTACTTGTATACTTTAACTGTCATATATTTGGCTTGTCTTGTCACTTAGTATAATTGTAGCATTTCTTGAATTGGTACGAGGTTCCTTTATGGTTTTGCTTTCATATTCTTTATTTGTAGATATTCTTGTGAATTGAGTGGCAGAATTTATTATATTTATTTATTTTGTTTATGGATCGGGTGGCACGCCGCAATAGGTGTAATAAGGGAGGATTGATATGGTGATATAGGGGAGGATTATGCTATTGATTCTCGTCATATGGTGGGATTGGGTTGCGTGCTGCAACATATATTACTTGTTATTATTGGTATTGAAATAGTGAAATAAGGGAGGATCGTGTTTGTACGGTGGGATTGGGTTGCGCGCCGCAACATATTGTATGTTTTGTATTCTTTATTGCATTGTGTTGGCTTCGGTGTTTTCATATGAGATTCTGACGATTTGGTATTCCTGGTTTACTAATTTTTGAGGATTGAGTTTAATTTCATAAATTTAGTGCCTTATTTTCCGTGTTCCTTTCCTGTTATTATTATTATTCTGCGTACAGGTTATTATAAGTGAACCGCCTTAGCCTCGTCACTACTTCGTCGAGGTTAGGCTCGACACTTACAGAGTAAATGGGGTCGGTTGTACTCATACTACACTCTGCACTTCTTGTGAATTGAGTGGCGGAATTTATTACGTTTATTGATTTTGTTTATGGATCGGGTTGCACCCCCAAACAAGTGGAATAAGGGAAGATTGATATTGATATGGTGGGATCGGGTTGCACGTCGCAATAGGTAAAATAAGGGAGGATTGATATGGTGAAATAAGGGAGGATTATGATATTGATTTTGGTTATATGGTGGGATCGGGTTGCGCGCTGCAACGGATATTACTTGTTATTATTGGTATTAATATGGTGAAATAAGGGAGTATCGTGTTCGTACGGTGGGATCGGGTTGCGCGCCGCAACGGATTGTGTGTTTTATATTCCTTGTTGTATTGTGTTGGCTTCGGTGTTTTTATACGAGATTATGAGGATTTGGTATTCCTGGTTTACTGATTTTTGAGGATTGAGTTTAATTTCATAAATTAACTACCTTATTTTCTGTATTCCTTTCCTGTTATTATTATTATTATTATTATTATTATTATTATTATTTTGCGTACAGGTTATTATAAGTGACCCGCCTTAGCCTCGTCACTACTTCGTCCGAGTTAGGCTCGATAGTTACAGAGTACATGGGGTCGATTGTACTCATACAACACTCTGTACTTCTTGTGCAGATTTTGGAGTCAGTCCCGGCGGCAGTCAGTAGATTGCTCGGATTGACCATCGGACGGAGACTTGAGGTACAGCTACTCAACGTTCGCAGACCTGAAGTCCCCTTCTACTTTATCCTAGCTATTTATTTTTTTCCAGACAGTTTTACTTTCATTCAGACCAATATCTGTGTTATTCTAGTCGCTCGTGCACTTGTGACATCAGATCTGGGGTTGTGCCTAGATATCGCGGTTGTTATGACTTTTCGCACTTTATTCCTGTTCTAATTCGGTTATTTCAGTATAATTGGTATCAGTTAATTTGTTTTGTTAAAAAAGGCTAAATATTTTCTAAGTTGGCTTGGCTAGCAATTGAAATGTTAGGCGCCATCACGATCCCGAGGGTGGGGATTCTGGGTCGTAACACATATTCATTATACATCACCTTGGGATGCACATGATGTAACATGAGGTTTACAATTTATGTGGATGTACATCATGGAGAATAGAAAAGTCCGTGTTTGTGAGAATATAATTAATTAACATAGCCATTTGCTGAGGATGATAGTCGAATTTCTGATCGATGAGGACAAGAAAAACTTCTGTACAATAGCTGCAGTTTAAGTATCGTGCAATTACAAAGAAAATTATTGCAAAATATGACTTTATCACGGAAGAATTGTTTCAGCTGTATATGAATGAAGATCCCCAAGATGATATAAAATAATACTGGAAGTTTATGGCATAACATGTAATTATATTTTATATTGTCAAAAATTATTTCAATTAGTAAGTAATGGTTATATGGTAAGGCTGCGATGTCTCAGTGCGATCCTCCTCCGTAAGCGGAAACAAGTGAGGATACCTAGACTTTATGTCTTCTTCAGCTTCCCAAGTCGTCTCCTCTACATTCTTGTTTTTCCAAAGTGCTTTAGCCGAAGCTACATCCTTAGTTCTCAATCTTCGAACTTGTCTATCTAGTATAGCAATGGGAGCTTCCTCATATGATAACTGCTCTATTACCTGAACATCATCAATTGGAACGACCTTTAGAAGGATCTCCGATACACTTACAGAGCATAGACACATGAAAGACTGGATGTACGGACTCCAAGTTGGAAGGAAAGTCTAATTCATATTCTACCTGGCCTTCTCTGCATATGATCTTATAAGGTCCAATGTACCGAGGGCTAAGCTTTCCTTTCTTACCGAATCTCATAACGCTTTTCATCGGTGATACCTTTAGGAATACCCAGTTGTTTACCTGAAACACCAAGTCTTGTCGTCGATTATCTGCATAGGACTTCACATGACTCTAAGCTGCTAATAGCCTTTCCTGTATAAGCTTAATCTTCTCAACTTCCTGTTGTACCAACTCTGGTCCTACTAACTTAGTTTCCTTAACATCAAACCATCCGATAGGTGACCTACACGTTCGTCCATAAAGAGCTTTGTATGGAGCCATATGAATACTAGAATGATAGCTATTATTATATGCAAACTCAATAAGCGGAAGATGATCATACTAGCTACCCCAGAAGTCTATCACACAAACCTGTATCGGATTTTCAAGTGTCTGAATAGTACGCTCAGCCTGACCGTCTGTCTGGGGAAGAAATGCTGTACTAAGACTTATTTGAGTCCCCAATCCTTTTTGGAAGGACCTCTAAAAATTAGCTGTAAACTGAGCACCTATATCTGAGATAATAGATATAGGGACCCCATGAAGTCGTACTATCTCCTTAATGTAAAGCCTTGCATAATCCTCCACTGAATACGTAGTCTTGACAGGCAGAAAAGGGCTGAGTTTGTAAGTCTATCAACAATCACCCATATAGAATGAAACTTATACTGGGTACGACGTAAGCTTATGATGAAATCCATATACATTACTTCCCATTTCCAAGTCGGAATCTCTATGGCCTGCAATAGTCCACCGGGTTTCTAATGCTCAATCTTAACCTGCTAACAATCAGGGCACCGAGCAACAAACTCTACTATATATTTCTCCATTTCATCCCACCAGTATATTTTCTTGATATGATGATACATCTTGGTCACTCCTGGATGAACAGAATAACGAGAATAGTGAGTTTCTCTCATAACCTGCCGGCGCAGCCCTGCCACATTAGGAATACATAATCGACCTCGATATATGAGGGCTCCATCTCCTGTAATCTCAAATGGTGCATTCTCCTTTTGATGGGTTGTATCTCTATAATGAGCTAGCACAGGATCCTCATACTGGCATTCCTTCACTTCAGTTACTAAAGAGGATGTTGCTGTGTCCGGAATAGTAACTCTGGTATCACTTGAAAAATCCAGTAATCGAACTCTAAGACTAGCTAGCTGATGAATCTAATTGGCTATCTCACTCTTCTCTAGCTATAAATAGGATAGGCTACCCATAGATCTATGGCTAAGGGCGTCGGCTACTACATTCGCCTTCCCTGGATGGTATAAAATATGAACATCATAGTCTTTCAGTAGCTCCAACCGTCGCCTCTGACGTAAATTTGATTCGCTTTGCTTGAAGATATACTGAAGGCTCTTATAAGCCATATAGATATCAATATGAATGCCATACAAATAGTGCCTCCACATCTTTAGCGCATGAATCACCGCAGCTAAATCTAAATCATGGATTGGGTAATTTTTCTCTTGCTTTCTTAGTTGTCTAGAAGCATAAGCGACAACCTTACCATGCTGCATCAATACACAACCTAATCCAATTCCCGAAGCATCACAATAGATAGCATAACCATCGGTTCCCTCTAGGAGTGTCAAAACCGGTGCTGAAGTCAATCTGTACATCAATGTCTGAAAACTCCGCTCATAAGCATCAGTCTCCTGAAACTTAGTTGCTTCTGAGTCAACTTTGTCAATCGTGCTGAAAGAGGAGAAAAGTCCTCCACAAATCTCCTGTAATAACCTGCAAAACTTAGGAAGCTACGAACCTCCATCGGTGTCGTGGGTCTAGGCCAAGTCTTCACTGCCTCAATATTTAGTGTATTAACCCGGATACCCTCACATGAAATAATATGCCCAAGGAAAGCTTCAGAATTCAACCAGAATTCACATTTAGAGAATTTTTCGTACAACTTTCTTTCTTGTAGAACTCTGAGCACAGTATGCAAGTGATCTGCATGCTCAGCCTCAAAACGGGAGTAAACCAAAATATCATCTATAAATACAATCACGAACAAATCTAGAAAGGGTATGAGCATACGGTTCATTATGTCCATGAATACTGCTGGGGCATTGGTCAAACCAAATGACATAACACGAAACTCAAAGTGCCCATATCTGGTCTTGAATACTGTCCTCGGAATATCTTTCTCTTTAACTCTTACCTGATGGTACCCAGACTTCAAGTCTATCTTCAAGAAACACCTGACACCCTGCAACTGGTCAAAATAAATTATCAATTCTCGGGAGAGGGTACTTATTCTTGATCGTCACCTTATTCAACTGCCTGTAATCAATACACGTCTGCAAGGAACCATCTTTCTTTCTCACAAATACACAGGTGCTCCCCATGCTGATGTATTGGGTCTGATAAAGCCTTTTTCAAGCAAATCCCTCAGTTGTTCTTTCAACTCTCTCAGCTCTACAGGTGCCATTGTATAAGGAGGAATATATATTGGCTGAGTATTTAGTAATATGTCAATATTAAACTCAATCTCCCGATCTAGCGGAAGGCCTGGAAGCTCATTGGGAAACTCATTAACCACTAGGATAGATTGAAGGGTCGGTGACTCTGCTTTCACATCCTGTTTCCGAACTAAGTGATAAATATAGCCCATTATGATCATCTTCCTTGCCTTGAGATAGGAAATAAACCTACCTCTCGGTGATGCAGTATTACCTTTCCACTCCAGAATTGGCTCCCCTAGAATCTAGAATCGAACCATCTTTGATCTACAATCAACATTAGCATAACAAGAAGCCAACCAATCCATACCCCTTATAACATAAATTTCTCCCATATCTAACTCAATCAGGTATGATACTATAGAACGACTACGAAGTAATACTATACAATCTCTATATACCCATCTAGCTATCTCTGGATCCCCAACAAGTGTAGACACCTCAAAAGGTTCAATCAACTCAGGTTCTATCCCAAACTTACTAGCAAGCAACGGAGTGTCGGACGATAAGGTGGAACTTGGATTAATCAATGCATATACATCATATAAGGAGACTAATAATATACCTATCACAACATTAGGTGACGACTCCTGATCATGTCGACCTGCTAATGAATAAAAGCAGTTCTGAAGACCGCTCGAACTAGATGCTCCACTTCTACCTCTACCACCACCGGCTGGTGCCTGTGAACCTTGCCCAGCAGGGTGTACTGATGATGATGAACCAACTACAGATCCTACTGGCTGAACTATACTTGCAACGCCTCTCGTCGGACAATCTCTCAAAATGTGGCCTGAATAACCACAAGTATAACAAACACCCAACCCCATAAGGCACTACCTGGCATGCTGCTTACCACACTGAGCACGTCGTGGAAAGGGCGGCCTCATCTGACTTGACTCACCCCTATACTGAGAACTTGAGATCCTGGAACTCTGACAGGGCCCTGAATATGCGGAACGATCAAATCTCCTACTGGCACACTGAAGGGGGTGCACTAGCTGATGGCTGGGCTGGATACCTCGGGTACTGGCATCTCTGACCACCTAGAGACTCACCAAAAGGACCTGAAGATCTGGCTCTCTTACTCTGACCCCTATCATGCTCACAATCGGCCCTCTGCTTCTGCTTGCGCTCCTTTACACCCTGGGCCTATGCCTGAATACAAGAAGTATCCATGCATGGCTGAAGTGAGACCGACATACAGCCATTAAGCAGGTGCGGCTCCAAGCCTAGGACAGAACTGCTCTGATACCACTGTTGTCACGACCCAAATCGATAGGCCATGACGAGTGCCTGAGTCCTACCTGTCGAACACCCCTAAGCATACGTCTAAGATATAAACATGAAATAGGGGTAGGTCATGCATAACATTTGTTAATAAACTACTGAATCATGTGAATAACATACGTAAGGAAACATGCCCAAAAGACATATATACATACATACATACATACATATATACATACATACATACATACATATATATATATATATATATGTATATATATGAATAGAAGCCGAAAAGGTCACATACTATCCAACTATGCATGATTCTCTACAGACCTCTAATAGAGTGTACAACTATATAAAGGACGGGATCGGCCCCGTCATACCCACATATATATACTAAAATACCGTATCAAAACCCAATAGCAAGCTCCAGATCAAATGGAGCACCCCAGCTCTCGCTGAGCAAGGATCTTAAGAAAGGGGTCTGTCAGTACGAATAATATACAGAGTATGCAAGGCGTAAAAATCAGTATATAAAAGACATGAAAGAAACATAGAGTAAAAGACTCAACCTGTAAGTCTGAATAACTCTGTGAATCATGAAGCATTTATAATGTCATGCATATGCATATCAATGTCATATCATGCATAGATATATGGGTACATAACATCATCAAGCCTTTGAGGGAATTCCATTGTATCATCTCGGCCTCAGTGGGCGAAATCATCAATGTTTGCCAGCTGATCAGGTGGTGGTGCGTATATAATGTCATAACCTTTTCCCATACCCCATATACATATAATATATGCATATATAATGTCTTGGTCATGGGTCAATATACTTGTATAAATGAGTACAATGCATAAAAAGTAAGTCAATAAGATCTCTCGGGATGTCATAAGATCAATATGCCTTCGGTTAGTATCGCGAAATAAACTTTATCACTTATGTATTTTCTAAGACCCATGAACTGACGATATAATAATAGGACATATGGGGAGTCAATAATATAGGCAACCCTAGTACTTCTAAGAATAGAGCCTTTTGTGAAAGTTGCGTGTTTGCTCGTTTCGTTGTATCATATGGATCATGCCAAAAGGAACGAAGGGATATAATTAACATACCTTATATAATCTATCCAATAACAATTACAACAATAATAGTGAAGCTATTGTCAAGCTACGAATGACTATCTCATTTGTATAACGAAAGTAACTTAATTTTTAACTAAACGGGCAACATTTCCCCTGATTTTACTGCTTCCTCAAGCCTACTATAGGCGAGACAACAACAAATACAATGAACAACTCAAAAATAACCTAACTACAATTTGGGACCTTTAATACAAGAAAAAACCCAAATATACCATAACACACCCAATCAACAAGTTATCAATTAGCCCGAAATTACAACGACGAGCGACCAGCCCCACTACCCTACAACATGGGGCGTTTATAAACTCTCTTTATCCTTACAAACTGCATAAATCATCAGCACAAGAGGCCAACACGAGTGGACTACAAAACAGTCCACTACAAGTGGAGTAAATCAAACTCATGATTTCCGATCACCGTCCGGTGAGTTCTAACTATTAGGAAATGAATTTATCATCCTTCATTGATATTTAAAAAGTTTAATTACAGAAATTAGGTTTTTTATTAACCATGAAGTACTTTCCAAAATAAACTACAAAGAAAAAGAGAGGCAGTACAATGATACTTACGTTGTATGGATTGTTCTAGTGTTATCGCTTCTTGATTTCGTACCCGAGATGTTAATCTTTTTTGAAACCCTTGTAGAAAGCTTAAGGATAAGTTTATGGGTATTATCTATTCGTGATCTATCAAAAAATGAAAAAAAAGAAGACTTAAGGCATATATATATATATATCCACTTTTGAAAAGTCAAAGAGGTGCTAGCTTGGCACCTTAGCATTGGTCCTTCTTTAGATGCTTATATCTTTTTATCCGGACATCGTATGAATGAACGATTAAGAGTTTTGGAAACTGCATTCCAAGACCTTCAATTTTATATATAATATGTCCTAAAAGTACCTCATATAACACGTGAAATATATTGCTCAAAAAGCTTCGTTACAAGGCAAATCCTTAGTCGGTTTTTCCGCAACTTAAATCCGATTTTTCTCAAACTTTGTATTTTATATTCAAACATCATATATAGTCATATTATGACTTTACAATAATGCAGGATAACCTGATAAAGCTACGTTCATGCCATCAATGATGGATAAGACAAGACAAAGGTGTTGGCTAGCCTTGGAGAAGAGCCAAGCGTCCATAAATATTGCTATGGACGAATCTTGTGTTGAAGATGTAAATTTGTATTTATGTTGTATTATCGTGTTGCTGTAGAAGACATTGATTCTTACTTAAGGGTCCTGTGTGTCTATTCTTTAAATTAGCCAAATTATGGCCTTTTTGTTAGTTATTTGTTTCCTAGTTGATTTAGGTTAACTAGTTATTCTTTTCCTAGTTAATTTAGGTAAAGGCTCATTATATATAAGCCTAAACACATCATTATTTTTGGAACCTTGCATCAAATTTACAATAAGTTTTCGGCCAAGCCTTTGTGCTTTCAACGGGTGACTTTAACTTGTCCAATTTTGGTGTGATTCAAAATTGAACTTGTTCCCTTGTTTGATCGAACAATTTGCAAGATCATCGTTATCTTGAGGGTCGTTCGTATAGTATAGGTACTCCTTGATTTCATCAAGAAGGTAAATAGACTAGTTCCTACTTGTTGTCTTGATAATTATAGAGCGTCTTGCTTCTATCTTTTGTTTTCTTGTTTCCGCGTTTAATATTGCATTAGTTGGTATCAGAGCAACTTTTATTTATATTGCATCAGTTGGTATCAGAGCTTGGAACGGGTTTGTTTCTACAATCCCAATCCTATTCTTCGTGCCTTAGTTTAGGTTCTTTCTTTAATTTCGTTTTTGATTAAAAAAAAAAACGTGACAAAAAAAAAAAGAAAAACCAAAAATTGATAGTTGATTGAAGTTGTTAAATCATCTAGGGATTGAAATCTTGAAGTTCTTGATCGTTAGAAACCGATAATCTTGAACTCTTGAATCTCTAGTTGAAATCTTGAAGGTGCATGATTGAATCTTGAAAATCTTGAAGTTCTTGGAGTTAAATCTGTAGTTCTTGAAGAGTTTTATGTTGTTCTTGAAGAGGTTCTTGAATCCTCAAACGTCCTTAACAAGATTGCCTTGAATTCTTGAAGTTCTTGAACTTTAATTTGTTGTTCTTGAAGGAGTATTGTTGAAAAACGTGGAAGAAGGCCTACAACGTTTAAGGGAGTTCGAATTTGGGAGGAGGAAGAGGAGGAATAGGAAACCCTAATTCTAGTTCAAGGAGGAAACAACTCCCAATCCAAAAGGGAGAAGTTTCAAGGAGTGAAATTCTATTTGGACAAGGAGAGGAGGGGCGAATTTGTGTTGGAAGAGGAGATGGGGGGCCGAAAATCCTAAGGGCTAAAGAGAGAGGATTGGTTTTCTCCAAACTAAAGTGGGAAAGCTTCTAAAATTTCCTTATCTCTTCTATTTCGAAATTCTTTCATTAATTACATTAATTCTAATTAGTAATTCTTAGGTAATTTTTCACCTAAGTAATTACTAATCTTTGAGATTGTAGGACCTCGTGATAAAACTCAAAATTTTTACTTTCAATAATTCTTGGCTTCTTGTGCTCACTTAAAAAGCTGTCCGCCTATCGAGTCACATAACTTCACCCACCCCGAAAAAAACTATTGATCTTGTGAACTTGAAAGGTCACTAAGGAACTTGGTCAATTAGAGGAAGCCAATTTGAAGACAAGTGTGAAATCCTACCCAAAAATTTGAGTGAACCCGAGAGTCATTCAAAAAGTGAGAGAGTTTAAACTAACCTTAACACATTCTCTAGTCTTGTTTCTTTTGCAGGTACATGGCTACGGAAGGAGAAAAAGTTATGACTGACATTACTTTGGCCGACCTCTTGGCCGAAGTAAGGGCAATTAGCGCCCGAGTGGAGAACATTGAAAGATTCTCTAGTGACAGTTCCACCATTAGGCCCAAGCAGTTCGTGGAGTTAGCTCGCCAAAACGAGCAGAGGGACGGAGGTGCTCAAAATATCAGGACCATAGGATTCCCCGGGTGTCATACCACCATTAATGCCAGCTTGGAGAAACATAGCACTCATAGGGGATATGAGAGCAGCCCGAGAGAATGATCAACCCGAGTTCGATGAATTTGAAGATGATGATTTGGGGCCACGAAATCCGAGAGTAGGGCAACGGAATGGAGGCCGAGACTATGTGGGAAGACGTGGTTGTGATCATGGTCCGAGAGGGAGGCTTAGAGGTTTTGGTGGAAGGAACTTAGAGTATGAGTTTGATGAGCATGCTTTGCATTATGAGGACTTCCAACCAATCTTACCAAACAGAGGGGGCCGAGACCATGTCCGAGACAGTGGGTTGAATAGCGTTAAGGTTACTATCCCTGCTTTCAAAGGAACTAGTGATCCTGACCGATTTTTAGAATGGAAGCGTCAAGTTGAGCGGATATTTGAAATTAATGATATGGCTGGGGAAGAAGGCTACATATGCCATTGCTGCTTTCGAGTCCTATGCTTCGACTTGGTGGGAGGCTAAGAAAAGATCCAGAGTTAGACATAACCAACCGGCACGCATAACATGGGTGGAATTGAAGCAAATAATGACTCGTCAATATGTGAACCCACGGCACAAGCAAGAACAATTACGGAAGTTGTATGATTTGAAACAAGGGTTGAAGTCCGTGGAAGAATACTATGATGACTTTGAGAAGATTCGTCTATCACTTGACATGGAAGACGAAGAAGAAGAAGAGGCTATTATCCGATTCAAGAATGGGTTGAATAATGATATCTCCAATCAGTTGAGGCTACGTGTGTTCATTTCTCTTCATGATGTGTTCTTAGCTTACATTGAAGCCAAAAAGATGATTAAAGAAAGTCGGGCAGCTCGATATAGAGGGGGTTCCGATTCCACTATCATACGTCAAAACAAAGAGTGGAAGACGCCGAACACTGGGGGAGCAAGCCAAACCCGAAAGCCTATAGCAAGCCAAAACCGAGAGCCTAAGAAGCTAGCCCAAGCTGCGGCAGCTGGAGTTGACCCTAAGGGGTCCGGAGGTAATTCTAAGACTCAACTTAATTCTCCAGCGCATCTTCTTTTCAGTGTCACAAATGCAAAGGCTATGGACATTTCGCTAAGGATTGTCCAACACGGAGGACCATGTTCATTCTTGATGATGGAACTGTGTGTGAAGAAGAAAGTGAAGAGGAGATTGAGGAAGATAAGGGGGCAGAATTGGTTGAGTGCGGCGAGGAAGAGTTAGAAGAAGAGGGTGTGAATATGTTCTTAGTGGTACATAGGAACTTGAGCACTATGAGCGTACAGGAGGAAGGAGATGTGCAGCGTGAGAACTTGTTTCATGCTAGATGTAGGGTGAAAGGAAAGGTGTGCTCGATGATAATTGATTCCGAAAGTTGCACTAATGTAGTAAGCCACACGTTAGTAACTCAACTTAGTATACCTACGAGGAAACATCCCCATCTTTATCGACTGCAGTGGTTGAGTGAATGTGGTGAATTAAAGGTAGTAAAGCAGGCACTCATTAAGTTCAAGGTGGGAGATTATCAAGATGAAATCTTGTGCGATGTAGTGCCTATCCAGGCGTGCCATTTACTATTGGGCAGGCCTTGGCAGTTTGATAGATGTGTTGATCATGATGGAAAGGCCAATACTTATACGACCAAGATGGAGGGAAAGATTTATGTACTTAAGCCCTTGACACCTAAACAAGTTAGTAATGATTACAAACGCATGCGAGAGCTGAAAGAGACGGCTAAAGCTAAGAGTGTTTGTCTAGTTCATAAGGGTGTTTTCTTGAGTTCCAATGATGAAGTTTCTGCTAACGTTCACCTCTTGCCTAGTGTTGTTGATGATGTTTTATAGGAATATGTGAACATGCCGCTGTCACGATCCAAACCGGAGGGCCATGATGGGCACCCGGACCTTACTTGCCGAGTACCAACGTACATTTTATCTAACCTTTCTTATTACTTATAAGGGCCGACAAGATCAATATAAATGGCACACAATAATCCCAATCACCCAAAATTACAGATAATGACATAAACATATATAACATGGCCGACAAGGATGTCATGAAAAACTATACAACAAAAATAAATTTGCCGATAAGGCAATCCCAACTAATCCTGTCTATGAGCCTCTAAAAGAACATAACTGCTGCGATGCATACCAAGACCACAGCAAGTCCGGAGAAGGGATCTCGCCAATACACGCTGAACTGGCAGCCTCCTATGGTGTGGGAGCTTCGTCTACCTGTCTATCAAGACCTGCAGCACGACATGCAGTGTCCACAAATAAAAGGACGTCAGTAAGAATAAGGTACTGAGTATGTAAGCAGGAAATCATAATGTAAGAACAGTAATGTGCATAGGAATAGAAAATATACACCCTGTAACATCTGAGTGCCTCTAAGGGCGACGAGAATATACAACCTGTAACATCTGAGTGCCTCTGAGAGCGACCTATCATGAAATGCCTAATGTGCATATACATATATGTCCTTTTAAAATCATCATATACATACGCCTCTGTGGGCCTCATCATCATCATATCATACCCCGGCCATCATAAGGCTCGATATCATCATACCCAACTAATCAGTGGTTGCACAGTAGGTGCCATACCGGGCCGATTATGCGCGGACTCGGTAGAGTAAAATAGATGACGACAATAGCGCGCTCAGTAGAGTAAAATAGATATATATATGTAGTTGCATAATAGGTGCCATACCGGGCCGACTATAGCGCGGCTCGGTAGAGTAAAATAGATAACGCATGCTGGACTCATTGGAATCACACTTTCAACCTTTCGGAGTGGCCTAAGGTCAAAGAAGTAACATCAACGTCAATCCTCCCATAAGAGGGGAAACAATATATGTGCTACTAGCTTCTAAGAGTAGAGTATCTTTGGAGGCTCGTTCATTGCATTATGTACAATCAGAGTCGTGCAAAAGAAGGAACGGGACAGTCTCACATACCTTGTATATACTGCCCAACCTTAAGCTATGAAAATTCCACGACTCCTTAGTCTACAATAAGAGAAATGACACTACCGTTATCGTTTAAGCGTCATAACTATTATGTATCAACTGTAACCTATTTTGCGATGAAACCGACAACACCTCCCCTATATATATGACTTCCCACAAGTTAACACAATCATCAACAGCCCAAACAACATCAATAATAATCATATTAAGCCTCCCAAAAAAATCCACCAACCAACAACATTACTAGCAAGCCTTTCGACATATATCTCATAAGTTCTAGCTTCAACGACTTAGCCATAACTTGGATAATCTTAAATACATGTAGAGTAAGAGGCCCCTTACCTTTAAACAGAAAAAAAATCTCCAATTTGACCTTAATTGACCACGAAATATCCCTCCAATGCTGCCACAAGAACAAGGGAGCGAAGCTAGCAATCAATAAGGGTTTTTGCGGCACTAGAATCACTTTAGAGGGCTTGAAATCACCTAGGTTGATATTAAAATTTGAGGGAGTATTTTATAGAAAATAAAAAACTTAAAACAATCTCCCACACGAGCTGGAACAACACAAAAGTCAGCAACAACAAGAAGAAATAGGAACTTACTAGCGCCACGGGATTCCCGACACTTGATTTGTGTTGTTTGCCTTTTGTTTTAGTCTTGGATCATGAGAGAACCTTGAGAGGGTGTTCCTAGGGTTCTAAGGTCTGTATATACTGAAAAAAATGACTTAAAATTGGGTTGAGGCGTGTTATATATATCCATATGTCTTAAAGCCTAAGTGGGGCCCACAGAGAGGTGCTTGGCGCAGTCTCGCGAAAACGCGAATATCTCCCAATTCTGAGATCGTATCGATGAACGGTTTAATGAGTTAGAAACTAGACTCATAGATCTTCAATTTAGTGTGTATATCGCCTCGTAATCCCAAGTAAATTTGGAGAAAATCTTAGTGACATATGACCTAAAGTATGAGTAAATTTATGAACGTAAGTTGCGACAACCTTTGTCGACTTTTGTTTCATAACTCGTTTGATTTCAAGACTTATGAAACGGGTATTATATGATTCAAATACCTTAAAACATAACCTCTTGGTAATATTAATCACCTCTAGATTTACCCGAAAATATGAGTTACAACATCCTTGATTCGTTTAACTTCTAGTACTTGTTAACCACTCTTATACATCCTTGTATCATTTAAGACCAATAGGACTAAATTCTTATCAGCTCAAAGATAATCTCTTCTCGGACCTATGTAAACTAACTTACGGCGTAAGCTAACGTATGCAAATATGGGTTGTAACATACTCTATCGAGGGGGGCTAATAAAACTTGCCCGTGGGGCCAGTAAGGCCCCATTCTCGAGCATCGACGAGGATTAGGACAAAGGCTGGTTGGGCCGATTTGTTCGAGTGAAGACCTCAGAGTTAATCTCGACCGTGGACATGCCATTTCTTGAGAAATGGAACATGAAGTGTAGGTGTAACCTTGCCTTTAGGAATTTGTTTATAATTTCTCTTTTGCCCTTCTTCTTATCGATTTTTTGTGATGCAGCTGTTGCTCAGATGTCGGATGCAGTTCCTCGACTCAAACAGTTGGTCGAGGGCATCGTGTCGCAAAAACCCTATTCCGAGCGCGCGTGGCGTGATATTTCCAAGGGCCGATGGGAGGCCCGTTCTCATGGTGGGATTTTTTCTTTAAGTTACATTCGACCTTATTTTCTCGCCGTCGATTTCTAACTTGTTTTACTTCCCTTTTGTAGGTCTATCAAAAGATGTTGAAATGAGGCCTCCACCCGCTAATGATGATATTTACATCGAGCCCCCTGCTTAAAAGCAAGATAAAAAGATGAAAAGGAAAAAGGCTCCGAATTCTCCAGGCCCCGAGAAGAAGAGGCCAAAGAAAAGATTGGCGCGTAAGCCCAAGGGAAGTGCTGGCGGTCGAGCATTATCCCCTGACTTACTCCATCGATTGAGGGATGAGTCTGAGGGGGAAGGATAAGACTTCGATCTAGTGGCCAGTATGCTGTCACAGCTCGAAGGGCAAGGGGCCTCTGAACCAGGGGTAGGCGAAGTCGATTTTTATCATGTCGGGGAAGCCTAGGTGGAGGCAGGAGCTGAGGCTTTTTGTGATGCGAGGAAAGCGGTGCAGGAAGCACTTGGTCCGATAGAGATTGTCGAATCCCCCTCGTTCACAGAGTCAATGTTTAACAAGGCCCAAGTAGCAAAAGAACTCCCCATCGAGGGAGCCCATAGATCGAAAGACCCTTTCGTGGTTTTTTTTGATGGTGTGGGTTCGACGGCCACGGAGGATGCTATTGGATTTGGCGATTTAGAGATACCGAGGAACAGCTCACCCTCTTAAACATCCTCGAGCCCGAAATTGGTCGATCGATTCCTTGCCCCGATTGCATATCCTAATCGAAAATGCACCATTATCTTTTCCCTTCCTAAGGATGCCCGGGTTCTTTCTGCCCCCCGTAGGGGTGGCTAGCTATCTTTGGTGCTTGGTGACCGAAGAGCATCAGGCCAAAATGAACAAGGTGGAAGCCCCCTGCCTGTTCAACGAAGCTCAACAGGCGTTGGATCGGGTAACTTTGGATGTCCCTTTATTATGTACTTAGATTTTATCATAAGTAATCGTAACATTTTCCTTTGTGCTTGCAGGCCTCGGTACTTCATCACGAGGCTTTTATCCGTTACCAGGAAGAGTTCAAAGGCCACGAGGCCGAGACTCGGGTGCATACTGAGAAGAAAGACACCTTTAAACTTCTTAGTGAGCAGCTCGAAGGGGAGTCTATGAGCCTCCATGTCGAGCTGGAGGTTGCTCGGAAGGCTCATGCTGACTTGGTTGAGAAGGTAAAAGTTTTCAAAGTAAGTGATGATGAATTTGATTCGGTGACTGATGGCCAAAATCCACAGGTCCAGCAAAAACTCGATCGGATTGATCAACTTCGAATTGAGATGGATGTAGTCAAAGCTGAGACCGATGAATGGAGAGGCAAGATAGATCGTCTGGCCTCGAAAAAGAGGCTGTTCGAGCACAACTAACTTCAGCTGAAATCCAGCTAAGAGCGGCAAAGGAAAGGGCCGAGATCTATACCAAAAGGGCCAAGGAGCTTCAATCTCGGCTAGGTTCGGTCGTCTCTCAGATCGAGATAATCTGGCCAAGAAGCTTAAAACGGCCAAGTCGGAAGTCGCCGTGATCAAAGCCGAAGCTGATGAAATGATGGCCCAGCATAAGGCTGATGCCGAAGCGGCTCAAGATCAATCAAAAAATACAGTCGAGCAGTATTCAATCTCGTAGGCAGGCCCTCGAGGAAGTCCACGCTCGAGGTTTTGACTTATCTACGGAGATTGAGGATGCCAAGGTGTTTGAAGTCGAGGCTAGGAAATTGGCCTATCCCGAAGAGGATGATTCCGAAGGTTCGGGTCCGAGGAATGAGAAGAGCCCGGAAATCCCGTACGAGCCGGGATCCGGTCAAGATTAGGTTCCTTCTGTACGATTTTATTCCTTTCTGTACTTATTATTGTGTGTCAAGGCTGCTCGGCCTTTATAATACTTCATAAATACAACTTTTCTATTTCTTTTTGGTACTTCTCAAGTTCTTTCCTTTGATTTTTGTTTTTTTTTGGGGCAAAAATTGAAATGCCTTAGCATTAAGTAGTTATGTCCGGAATCCTGAATAGGCTTGGCTTTTGATTTCATTATTTTTAAAGCACCGTAAGACCGGGTATGTCCAGGAACGTTTTCCCTGAACTACTTATGCTTTTTAGACTATGACTTGCCGAGAGTGTGTTTTTTGTAAGCACTTGTTTTCTCGGGTTTTGTTAACCCGAAAATGGCCTTAGCCTTTAGTTTGGGCAATGCCAAATAAGCTTCATGCCCTCGGGTTTAACCCGGAACGGCCTTAGCCTATTTGTTCAGGCAATATCAAATAAGCTTCATGCCCTCTAGTTTAACCAGGAACGGCCTTAGCCTTTTGTTTTTTGTATCATCTTTTTGTTGAGGCCGTTCAACCTTAGTAAAAATTTGTATCGGGGTTATTCAGCTCTTGTAAAAAGAATTTTTGATATATATATGAGGATTTTTTCCCTTTCACAGCTTTCGAATTTTTCCTTTGCTTTTTTATTTGTATTCGCAAAGATCGAAATGCCTTAGCATGAAATAGTTAGGTTGTGTTTGAAGGTTTGAACAAACCTTGCCTTTAACATTATTTTGTTTTGAGGCATTGTGGGGATTCGGTTTTACCGAAAACTTTTCCCCAAAGTAATTTAGGTTTATAGTTTGCCGAAGGTAGCCTTTAGAACCAGTAAAGAAATTTCAAGGCCTTGTTGTTTTTGTTACGGGCTACGGACGTCTCCGACCCATGTTTATGCGGCTGTAGCCTTTATAGTTTGGGTGTTGTCCCGTATTAATATCAGTATCCCAAGTTATCCGGGTTTGCCTAAGATGGAAGTCCCCGAGTAGGGGTGGCCTTAACCTATAAAGTTCGGGGGTTGCCTAATATGTCTTATACCCTCGAGGTCTAATAGCTTGGACCGTCCGAGTTTGTTTTTCGGACGACAGTCCCTGAGTGAAAGTGTGATTATTCGAACTCAGGTTAAGGCGGACCTTGGGCTTATTTCCTTTAGGGGATCAGAAGCAGGGTATTCCTTGAGAAATGTAAAGGAAAAAGTTTTAAAAGACAAGATGTTTGCAAGGAAGAGACTTCTCTTTATTCTTGTGCATAATATTAATATATATGTACATGCTTTGTGTCAGGGTTCGAGCAGTCTATGTGAGCACGGTTCATTTGACCATTTGGCCCTTACATTGAATTTTATCAATCGATACCCTCCTTTTCCATGCTAAAGTCGATATCAGAGGTTAATGCCCCCAGTGTTCGGGGCTGATCGAAGAAAGGCCTTGAATGTTGTTGTGATCATCGTCACCAGTTTGTTACCGGTCTTCGATTCTAAGTTAGTACGATTTACTTGTTGGCTCATTAAAACCTTGCCGTAAAACCCATTTGGGACAAAACCAATTCAAGGAAAAAATAGTGGAACACGTGCTTTCGGACCTAACATCTCGTATTGTCCCTTGTTGGCTACCTACAAGCGTTAGTTTAAAATGTAAATAAAAGAAAGACCGGGGCCGTACCTTAGCAGTAATATCACTTCAAGTAAATTATATTCCAGTTGTTTGGTAGTTGTTCACCGTTCATTGTTCTGAGCTTGTAGAATCTTTTTTCGGTGATTTTGACGATATGATCCGGTCCTTCCCAGTTCGGTCTCAACTTTCCCTCGTTCGGGTTTTGGGTGTTCAGTGTGACCTTTCTTAGCACTAAGTCCCCGACATTGAAGTATCGAAGGTTGGCCCTTCTGTTGTAATATCTCTCGAACCGTTGCTTTTGGGCAGCCAACCAAACAAGGGCGGCTTCGCACCTTTCATCCAACAGTTCCAAGCTCGTATTCATTGCCTCGTCATTTGATTCCTTTATTGCATATTGGAATCTGGTACTTGGCTCTCCGACTTCGACCGGTATTAGAGCTTTGGCGCCATAAACCAATGAGAACGGGGTGGCCCCGGTACTAGACTTTGAGATCGTATGGTATGCCCATAGGACTTCGGGTAGCATTTGCTTCCACCTTCCTTTGGCTTCGGTTAACCTCTTTTTGAGGTTTTGGAGTACGGTTTTGTTGGTCGATTCGGCTTGTCCGTTCCCACTAGGGTGATAAGGTGTTGAAAGGATCCGTTTGATCTTATGATCCTCGAGAAACTTGGTCATTTTGTTGCCGATAAAGTGTTTCCCGTTGTCACATATGATTTCGGATGACACTCCGAGCCGACATATGATGTGGTCCCAAATGAAGTCGATGACCTCATTTTCCCTGACCTTCTCATATGCCTGGGTTTCTACCCACTTAGAAAAATAATCAGTCATAAACAATATAAATTAAGCCTTACCTGGTGCCCACAGGAGGGGGCCAACGATGTCCATTCCCCATTTCATGAACGACTATGTTGATAAAATCGATTGGAGCAGCTCTATAGGTCGATGGATCATCAGAGCGTGTCTTTGGCATTCATCACATTTTCGAACGAACTCCTTTGCGTCTTTTTCCATGTCAATCCAATGATAACCGGCTCTGATTATTTTTCAAATTAGTGATTCGCCGCCTGAATGATTTCCACAGGTACCTTCGTGGATTTCCCTCAAAACATACTTAGTATCGCTCGGACCTAGACATATTGCAAGTGGGCCGTCAAATGTTCTTCCGAATAAGGTTCTGTCTTCGGACAGGCTAAATCGGGCCGCCTTTGTACATAGAGCCCTCGACTCTTTTGAATCCGAGGGCTGTTTACCGGATCTGAGATATTCTACGTACTTATTACTCCAATCCCAAGTTTGGCTCGTCGAGTTGATCTCAGCATGGCCTTCTTCCACCACTAATCTCATAAGTTGCACGACTTCTCCCGAGTTGAATTCGTCGTCTTCGACCAATGACCCCAAGTTACCGAGGGCATCGACCTCGCTGTTTTGATCCTGAGGTACATGTTACAAAGTTCATTTTTTGAACCAATGTAATGTCACCTGTAATTTGTCTAAGTATCATTGCATTCGTTCCTCTCTGACCTCGAATGTTCCATTGACTTGGTTTACCACAAAGAGGGAGTTGGCTAGTTCAAGGCCTACAATCACGGCCTCATATTCGGCCTCGTTGTTAGTCAATTTTACAGTCTTAATAGATTGTCTAATTATATTACCTGTTGGTGACTTTAATACGATGCCAAGTCCGGACTCGTTTGCGTTTGAGGCGCCTTCCGTGAAGAGGGTCCAGATTCCTGAGAAAGTTCATTAGTTAATCAAAAACTCTCTTTCGACCTCGGGTATTAGGGCCGCTATAAAGTCGGCCACAAAGTCTGTCAAAATTTGAGACTTAATCGCGGTCCGAGGTCTATACTCAATATCGTACCTACTTATTTCTATGGCCCATTTGGCCAGTCAGCCCGAGAGTTCAGGCTTATGCATAACATTCTTCAATGGTAAGTAGTTACGACACATATGGGATGACATTGGAAGTACGGTTTTAGCTTCCTAGAGGCGCTTAACAAAGCGAATGCCAGTTTTTCCAAGTGAGGGTACCTAGTTTGTGTCTCACCTAAGGTTCTACTAACATAGTAAATTGAAAATTGCGTACCTTGCTCTTCCCGTACTAGGACTCCACTTATCGCTATCTCCGAGACCGCCAAGTACAAGTATAGTTGTCCGTCCGCCTTCGTTGTGTGAAGCAGGGGCGGGCTTGATAAATACCTTTTGAGTTCCTCCAATGCTTGCTGGAATTCCGGGGTCCACGAAAAGTCGTTCTTCTTCTTCAACGGTGCGAAGAATCGGTGGCTTTTGTCGAATGACCTCGAAATAAATCTCCCCAAGGTGGCTATTTGCCCGGTTAACCTTTGCAAGGCCTTTATGTTGTTCACGATCGTGATATCTTCGATGGCTTTGATCTTATCAGGATTGATCTCAATTCCTCGATTGGATACCATAAGTCCGAGGAACTTACTCGACCCTACTCCAAACGCACACTTTTCTGGGTTCAGCTTCATGTTGTACTGTTTCATTATACTGAATGTTTCCTAGAAATGACTTAAAAATGGTCCTCTGCTCGCAGGTACTTAACTAACATATCATCAATGTAAACCTCCATTGATTTTCCTATTTGTTTCTTGAACATCCGATTTACTAAACGTTGGTACGAGGCACGAGCATTTTTAATCCAAATGGCATTACGTTATAACAATATGTGCCATACTTAGTGATGAAGGAATTTTTTTCCTGATCACCCGGGTCCATCGTGTATTTGGTTGTACCCGGAATAGGCATCGAGAAAATTGAGGGTCTCGTGGCCGACCATGGCATCAATCATATGGTCGATGTTGGGCAAAGGAAAAGAGTCTTTCGTGCATTTATAGTCTACACACAATCTTAATTTATTCCTTTTTTTTTTGTACTACCACTATGTTTGCTAACCAATCCGGGTATTTGACCTCCGAATAGACCCTATTTTAAGAAGTTTAGATACATCATCCTTGATGAAAGCATGCTTGATCTTGAACTGGGGTCTCTTCTTTTGTTTAGCTGAATGGAACTTCAGGTCCAGGCTCAACTTGTGAGTGGTTATCTCTTATGGGATACCTCTCATATCAAGGTGGGACCAAGTGAAACGGTCTTCGTTAGTTATAAGAAATTAAATGAGTTTTACCCTAAGCTTGGAGCTTAGCCCCATTCCCAGGTATACCTTTCGATCGGGTAAGTTTTCTCGCAATATGACTTGTTCCAGCTCCTCGACTATCGATTTAGCGGCGTCGAAAACATCGGGGGCTATAAAAGATCTGGGAATCCCATAATCATTATCATCGACTTCCCTTTGTTTGTTTGAATATGCCGAAGATGGTATTAGTGATTGCTATTTTGCCTCATTTTTTACCACCTGGTTTGGGCCCTTCGATGTTTAAATTGTAGATGTCGGTGTCACCTATTCAATTGCGAATATTTCTTTTGCAACTGATTGTTCCCCGTATACCGTTCTAACTCCGTCGGAAAGTTCAATGCCCGGTGCAGCGTCGAAGGCACCACTCTCATGTTGTGGATCCATGGCCTTCCGAACAAAGCATTATACCTCATGTCTCATTCGATTACATAAAACTTAGCTTCCTGTATGGTCCCGGCGGTGTTTACCGGTAATATTATCTCACCCTTAGTGGTTTCACATGCCATGTTGAATCCGTTCAGAACTCGGATTGCAGGCACGATTTGGTCTTGTAGACCGAGCTGCTTCACGACCCACGATCGAATAATGTTGGCCGAGCTACCTGGATCAATTAACACACGTTTAACTCAAATTTTATCTCTGAGTACAGATATTACTAGTGCATCATTGTGGGGTTGTACAATCCCTTCCCCAACCTCGTCGTTGAAAGATAAAGTTCCTTCATGTAGTCTCAAGTTCATTTCTCCCTAGTGATGGATACTTTGGTACGTTTCAACATTGACCCCTGAGGAATATCGACCCCACCAATGATCATGTTAATGGTGTGTTGAGGTTCGTCTTGTTCTATCTATTTGTTAGAATCCCTGTTTCTGAAATGATTCTTGGCTCGGTCGCTCAAGAATTCTCGAAGATGCCCGTTATTGAATAGTCAGGCTACTTCCTCTCTCAGTTGTCGACTATCTTCCGTCCTGTGACAATGAGTACCATGATATTTGCACATCTGGTTTGGATCCCTTTTGGTTGGATCGGATTATAGAGGTCGAGGCCATTTGGTATCTTTGATGTGCCCGATAGCTGATACAATGGCGGCATCATCGACATTAAAGTTGTATTCCGATAGCCTCTGTGCTTCTTTAGGCCCGATGGACTTATTGAAGCTGTTTTTTGTCATGAGTCCCCGGTTTCTCTGGCCTTGGTCATTTCTCCTTTCGTTTCTCATGGAGTTCCGTCCGGACCCACTGCTTCTTCGGTCTTCATTATATGGCTGATACTGATCCCTGTTTGGCGTCGGTTCGCGATCGATATCTCTTTTGACTTTGTCGAGGGTTCTAACGGGATAGACAGACCTCGAAGGGGCCCCGAGCTGATCATCTTCGACTCTGATTTTCGATTGATATCGGTTATGCACGTCGGCCCATGTAACAGCCGAGTATTCTATTAAGTTCTGCTTTAGTTGTTGTGAAGCCACCAAGCTCTGAATATTAAGTCCCTGAGTGAAAGCTTGAACAGCCCATTCATCAGCGACCGACGACAGATCCATACGTTCCATTTGAAACCGGGACACGAACTCTCTGAGCATCTCGTTATTCTTTTGTTTGACTTTGAAAAGGTCCGATTCCTAGTCTCGACCTTAATGGCACCTGTGTTTGCCTTTACGAAAGAATCTGCAAGCATAGCAAATGAGTCAATATAATTAGGAGGTAAATTGTGATACCATATCATAGCTCCCTTCGACAGGGTCTCCCCATAATTTTTCAACAGAACAGGCTCGATCTCATCCTCCTCCCGGTCATTCCCTTGCTAGCATATCTATACTAGGTTACATGCTCGTTTGGGTCGGTCGTTCCGTTGTACTTGGGTATTTTAGGCATACAGAATTTATTGGGGATCGGCTTCGGAGCCGCGTTTGGTGGAATAGGTTTTTGCACGAACTTCCTGGAATCCAGGCCCTTCAATACCGGAGGTGTTCCTGAGATTTGGTCTACCCCGGAGTTGTAGGTTTCCACCTTTTTGTCGTTAGCCTCGATCTTCTTCTCCCTTGATTCTATTCGTTTTGTCAGCTTCTCGAGCATCTTTATAATCTCGGGGTTAGCCCCCCGATTCATGTTCGTTTGACCTTTCTACGACCGGTTCGTCCCTGCGGGTGACTTCCTGGGGAGGATCAGGCTCAACCCTGCTCGGTGCACGGCTTCGGTTCTGTAACTGAGCTATTGCCGCATGTTGAGCCTGCAACATTTCGAAGATCATTCGTAGGCTGATCCCGTCTCCTTTAACGTTTTGTGTGTTTCGAGTTGCCGATCGTGCTCCTCCACGAACGCTATTTTCGGGGTCGATAGGCAAGTTTGCATCGATAGCCACATGCTAATTAGCGTCAATCGGATCTGCGACCGGAATTCCAACGGGATCAGCAGGCGATATCTTGTTACCGGCCGCTATGTTGTTATTTTCACCTTGGTGACTGGACTCATTGTCAACATGCAGAGGTGTCAATTGAGAGTTTGACATTTTTGTATTATAGCCTGGCATCAAAGACACTTCAAAGAGCAAGTGCAAAGCAGTGTGTGTTATGGAGACTTGTATCAAATAACCACTATTATCCTTAGCCCCATGGTGGGCGCCAAACTGTTTACCCTCACAATCGGATAACAATTGAATTTATACGGGTTTTAAGGATACGTGATCTAACTTGATACAAAAATGCGAAATCATATTAAAATTGAAATTAATGATAAAAGATAAATGCAAACCACACAAGTTAAGTAGTTTTGGCCTTGAAGGTTAATCGCCCTTGGGCCAAAAAATGTTGCAAGAGGTGCCTGAACAGAGTGACGAGGTAATAATAACTAAAAAGAACAGTATATTGCTTTAGAATGCCAGTTACAATGTGTTTTACAAATAATCAAATCCCCCTTTATATAGTAGAGGAATCCAACTTTAGGTACAATTCTGTATAAGGTAAAAAATCTCATGATTTGCTAATTAATCGATTTCATTGATACGTGTCGAGATTTCTGCCATGATATCCGACCGGTCACGGATATTTCGGCCTTTCGTTATTTTGATTTGATAATGTTTTCTCGAGCTAATTTAAATCGGGGTCAGTTCCGGGGTTACTGACTCGATAATCTTGAAGACGCATATTCCAACTTTGTGCTTAGGTTCGATGGAATCCGAGATTGATCTTCAATCCATTATGTTTCATCCCCGGTCTGTTATGCAATAGGCGAGCTCGATTTCTACCGTATATAGTTGTAGTTGTTTATGTTTATTTGATATACACATAGTGAAGTTTGTACATCGTAGTAAACGTATGAGAATTGGGAAAATAACTAAGCTGTTTTAAGAGTAACTACTGTTACTATATGAGGAGGATATTATACATTTATACTTGTGACTCAATCAGTCCAGAAAGTTCATTTCTGATCAGGCTAATTAGTTTTCTGAATTTCCAGGAAGCTACAGCATATTAGGGGATTTTTCGGTGAATAATACCTTGTAGGTAAGCTTCAGCAAGAAGAACATATTGCAGGAGTTTTGTATAAAGAAAAATTATAATTATTCAATGCATGTTAAAAACTAATCCCATATAGAAAAGAATTTCATTTCACTAAACTAAAAATAAGTATCCTCCAATTATAATCGAGATACAATGAAAATGCTTGATGTGGGTGCTTTGGGAAGAAATGGATGAGAATATGGGGCAGATTCCAGAAGGAGCCAAGATCTGTCGATTTGGAAGTTTAAAATATATCTTATGAGTTTAAGTTCTATGCACTAACGGTGTAAAAATATTTACACAACTAGGCGAATTATTAGTATTATCAGTAAATCTTTTGAAAGCATTAATTGTTAATTTGGTAAAAATGATAACTAAACTACTGCAACGGATAAAATTCGTTGATAGTGTAAAGAAGTAAATTACATATAAAATTCATTGATAACTTAGCATGCAGATATTGGAAGGAATGGTGGGGTGACAAACTTTAATGTGAAATCCTGCCGCTGAGAAGTTTGAAGGTAAGAGCTTGGTTAAAAGCCACAGGATGATTTATCATTTATGATTTGTTACGGGACGGACTTCATGCATTGTCATTTTATATAACTCCTTTGCTCTTGTGGTCCGATTCAGATAATTTAGTTCTGGTAACTTTTTTCTCTTAGATAAGTATTTTCAAGACGCAACCTATTGAAAGATTCATCCCTTCTGCGTATTTGCTTCGGCGGTGATTACATATTTTCTTTCTTTTCTCTCGTCCATGATAATTGTGGGAATTTTGATCATATATTCAATATTACATTTCAACTAGTGTGGCTGGCTAGATTGTTTTCCCAGCTAATCCTTAATATAATACGTACTAACTTTCAAGGGTTTATGTGATGTGTTCGTGATGAGGCATCTAGTTGTGCCGGATTAAGACAGCTTTTCATTTCCAAATAACATTGTCATCCAATTTTACAGCAAAAGTTCTACATTTCTTTTTGTATATTATATAGTACGTTCGTTCTATGTATCATTCTAGACAGTGCAGCTTTTGTTGGGTAATTTATCTATTCTTTCTGCAGTAGGTCTTGTTTGAAGCAGGGTCTGAGAGTTTTGTGAGCAGAGCAGATTGTCATCACGTTCTGCCTTGCTAAGTAACGTAAATGCAATGTTTTTAATAAGTTCCACAGGTAAAGATTGCTGGATTGTTGCCAATTGTCAAAAAGTGACTCGTGAATCTTCCTAAGTGCTTCCTGAATATTCTGCTTTTCTATCTCAGCTACTTTAAACAACCAGGAATTGATATAATATACTAGTAGTACAAGTTAGCTGGCACCCCTTTCTAGCAGTATTAGAGCTAATTTATTAAAGAGGTAAAAATAATAGGGCTAATTTCTTAGGGCAAAATGATAGGAAAAGAACAAAACAAAGAAAAGAAAAAGATACAATTGTCTAAATTTATGAGATCCTTTTTCCTTCCAATTATTGAGCTAAACTGTAGGAACTTCCTAGTGCTAAAAAAGCCAAATTTTGCTAATATTGGATTGAGACGGACATAAATGAAGGAACATGGAAAAAGAGGATTTGTATAACCGGTCCCAACTTGCTTGGGATTGAGGCGTAGTAACTTTTGTACTGTTATTAGGATCCATTACAGGTGCGAGAATTCCTGTGCGCTTATTTGAAGCATTATTCTACAAGGAGAAGATGAAAATCAAATCAAATTGCTGTACTGAAGTATGCAATATACAGAAGTAATAATCATTTTTAACCATTTCATCTCTTTGTTCTACAACTATGGGTGATAAGAGCACCTGCAGGTGGACTTGTCATCTCTAACTGACATCTCCCATGTAACCAGTAAGAGTAATGAATTAGGCCAATATTAACTTTGACTTTGAAAGTTCCTCTGATGTTATAAACAACCCTGTTGCTTAGGACCTGCTTTTGGAGTTTGAAAGCTGAAATTGGTGGCAAATAAACCAAGCTAGATATCATGTGAACTGGTACTAGTCGTGTTTCGTGTCGTCTCTGAGTGAAAGGTTGAAGAACTTGAGTTGCTATAAGACTATCTGAAAAATATAGCTCAATGTCCAAATGCTCAAATCTCACATCAAGTTTCCTGTTTGGATTGGTGAAATTTGCAATAAATGTAAAATCACCATTCATATACTGTGGGGAGTCTAAGTAGATGAGACTGAGGCTAGCATTAGAAGTATCAAACAATGGATTTCTTGGTTTAATGGAAAGGAATATGACTAGTGTGACAATCCCAAAGCATATCAGAAGCAAGCAGAATATCATGCATAGGATTGCAACAAACCATACTCCAGGATTTGTCCGTCTACGTTGTCGTGGTACAATATATTGTACTGGTTTTGTCTTGCTTTCAAATGGGATTTCTGGTGTCAAAGGTTGGTTCAGGGCATGTTTTGACACGACAATTTGGTTCATAGGAGATGGTACTGGTACGCCGCGTTTATGTGATGGTACTGGTGGCGGTGGTAACGGCGATGGAGTAAGGGGAAACATCTTAGGAGAAGTATATTCAGGAGAAAAGAAGCTCAAGCTCTCAGAGGAAGTCATGGCAAATGAATTATGAGAGGAAAGAAGATCAAATGAATCTTGGATCTACTTATTAAGATGAAGTTGGAAGTGGATTAAGGAAAGTAAAAGGGAAAGAAGCTTTTGATTAAGGGAGGTGATGGACCCCTTTGTTGTTTTATTATACTATTTGCTAAAGGTAATGAGAGTAGGAACTAAAGTTAGGACATTGATGTTTGGATTTGAATTGTGTGCTTGCTTTTTGCATATTTGAATCACTGTATTTATTCAGGAAAATACAAAAGCAAAGTGGCCCAGCACGGGGCTCTACAACTTTTATTTTGGGATCTAATTTGCTCTGCACTTTCCACTTTTTCTTGAAATTCTACTAATTTGTAGAACATTGACCTGTCAAATGGAAAATAGTTGATTGTATTGGTGGACTTCATCAACGGTTTTTTTTGCAACTCTGCAGCATTAGCTGCCTTTTGATTTGATAGGTTAATACTTACACACTAAGAAAGTAGCATGAAGAAAGAAAGTCAGAAAACTATGTGGTTAAGAAAAATCATTGTTCTACATGTTTAAATAATGAGAAAATGGATGTTAAGTGGCTGCTTTATAGTTTCTAAAAGCATCGTCCCCTAACTCACATAATGTTTCTATAAAGATGGCCAAGCAACGTACGGGTTCCGTCAGCTGAACTCATTTATCTTTTCTTTCTTTCCCAATGTTAATCAAAATAATACTCCTTTTTGAACGTATTAATTTGATTGGACATGAAGTTTAAGAATATAAAATAAAAAAATTAAATTTGTGATTTTAAACTAAAAGTGTGTATAACATATTAAAATTATCATTTGAATTTTGTAATCTCAAACATGTAACATACCAAAAATATCATTTGAATCTTGTGATCTCAAACACGTCATATCATTCTTATAAGGAAGTATTATTAAGGAGAAAATAAGAATATTAAAACTGAAAAATTACTATATGTGTATGACGAAATCAGCTTTCTTATGAAGGAATAGATCGAGGTTGAATCTCGAAGCCAAGATCGGCGTCCCATGTTCATGTTCGGAACCACATGATCGGAGCTCGAACCGACATCCCATACCGATGGGAAATGGAGGATCGACATTCGAACCGACATCCAATATCGATGTCGGACCATTCGACCGACGCTCAGACCGATATCCGATGTCGAGCTCGGAACCGGAGCTGAGGCCAGATCCGATATGATGATCGATGGTTCACTTCGAACCCCACCTCGTGATGACCGATATGCCCGTTGCACCGGCCTGCCTTCAAAAGTCAATGACACTGTCCTGACCAAACCTTGCGTGCAGACCCCTCACCTAACCTGCAGTACTTTCACTGACTCTGCAAGACTTTTACCAAACGTGTGTGGGTTTCACCCACTACACAAGGACACTATCATGATTGAAAGGGACATCACGTGGGCAACCAGGGAAAGAAAGAGGGGGGGGGGGTAAATTTTTTCCTATATATATGTGTGTTGAGGCACTGGTTCAAAGGTTGGGAAAAAAGAGAAAAAGGGCTGTAAACAAGAAATACAAAGGCAATATATTGATCTACCTAGTCTTGCAATCATAATCTTTCTCAAATATTGTATCCTCTCTATCTTATCATATATTTGTCTTCAATCGAATTCGTCACTTACTTATCGTTTCCCACGCTCAAAATTCAATTGATTTGTTTCCAATTTTTGGGGCAAACACTATATATGAAAATACAATATTTTTTTCTAAACAAACTAAAAAGAATAGTAGACATAAAAATTATAATGGATCGAGTATTTTATTCTAATTAGGTTCACGCATATTATTACGAAAGAGTAGTGAGTGCAGTGGCATTTTTTATAAACTGACTGAAAATTCTTTATTTTCCCTCTTTCCCTTCTTTTACTTATGATAGAAAACGATCAAAGTTGTCCTCGTATCTTTTGGCAAGCGGAAGAATTTGAGTCAGTTGTGAAAGTACAAGAAGGGGTAAATTGCAATAGTTCTAAAAACTTAGTTGACTAGAGATGAAATTAGTCGACTAAACTTTTCCAGTAAGTTCGATCACAGTAGAATTAAATTGTGCAGAAGTAAAAGCAGTAAAGACATAAAAGTTTTATACTGGTTCGGTACCGGTATGGTACTTACATCCAGTTCCCTTGGGTTACAAGGGTTCTCTTAGATCTTCAATATTGAGTCGTTACAACAGTTCTAGTTTTAGTTTGTTCACCACTAACAATATTCAACAACAATGTTTGTCTAAACTAGACACAACTCTTGTTTTGTTTTCTAACTCTTCCTATCTTTTGTGACACTTGTAAACTCAAGAATACAATATTTATACTAAGAACTAGAAAGATATAGAAACTTGTATTAAGTTGCGTTTCCTCAGTCTTCCAGCCTTCTTATATGAGAGTCTTGAGATCTTGTAATCTTCTTTTTGAACTAGCCGTTGCAGATTGACCATTGATTGAGGGAAAAATATTCTAAGAGATTTGACCCAAGGGTTGCCTCTGAATCCCGCTTACAAGACGGACTGGATTCAATGATCTTCTTTCCTTTTTGTTCCTGATTAAGGGAGTGACTTGCGACTTGGCTTGATTGATAAATCACCAGAATCTTTTGTTCTTTTTTCCATAACTCTCCTTAATTTAAGAATTGGCTTTCCCATATCGGCTGCACTTGATCTTATTTCTTTTGGTAGCATTGTCATCCCGATTTCACTTGATCGTATTTCCTTTTGATAGTATTGTCATCCTGATTTCCTGTAATCAAGTAGGATAGATTAGATTTGCACTATTATCATCATTGAAACTTAGGTGTAATAATCTCCCTTTTTTTTATGATGACAATCAAAAGGAGTAAACAGAACAGATGACACTTCCCTTTTAGCGAAGGTTCCCCCTGATTTTGTGCACGCCTGAATTTTGATACTAATGTTGCTCCCCCCGGAGTTGGTTCTCTGCATTACTCTAGTGTTTCTCCCCCTTTGACATTAATTAAAAAGAAAGAAGAAAGTGTAGGCAAAAAGTAATATGCAATGTAGTAGATAATAAGCATGGCAGATAAAGTAGTAGATATCATGCCTTCAGCTGAGGCATATGATAATGGTTCTTACAGGCCAAAGCAAAAAAAAAAAAAAAAAAAAAAAGTACCAAAAGAAATTTTTTCTTAAACACACACACATAATAGGCCTTAGTTCCTCCATAGTATTTTAGGGTATCCATTACTTTGGTGCAGAAAGAGTAGGAGGTTTCAACTTCTTTGGTGAGTTTGTCCATTTTCTCTATCATAGAGTTGAATGCCCTAATCTTGTCCACCCGTTCTCTCAGAGCAATTAGCATGGTCTTTACTCCATCGAGTCCTTGCTGAATTTCCTGTAAGTTATTGGCAGCAGTCGACTTAGTCTCTGGTGGTTCAATGGTTGGCTCAACCTGTACTAGAGTGCTTCCAGTTTGGCACATCTAATCCATCCGTCTTCACTTAGAGAGTGGCCATCATATCAAAGGCTGTCTTATCATAGGTACTTGAGATAAACTTGGGAGAAATACTTTCAAGCATATACTGACAGATCCATACAAACTAGTCAAGTCTTTTGTTGTTCACAAGACTATAAAAGACAAAAATATCTCTAGTGGTTAAAGTGCTGAAAGATCCAGTTCTAGGAAGAAGAGTAGTTGCAATCATGTGAGCTAATACACGATGTTCAAACTTAAGACTATTAGGACCAATATCAGAGGGGATTTCAGACAAGATGGCTTTTGCCTCTTTTAGGGACACTTCGAAGTCTTTTGGCCAGGAATTTTGAACAAACACATCATAACAATAAAAATTAGCAGAAAAATTTTCTCAAGTTGATATGCATCAAGTACAATACGAGTACCTAAAACCATTGAATCCAAGTCATCTTTGTCATTTACAAACAGATTTGCATAGAACATTTGCACATGTTCTTCATACATAGTATTTCCAGCAGTATCAAATAGAGGATAAAGGCTTTGAAAGTCAAAAATTGAAGCAACATCACAGTGAACATCCTTCATAAGAGAGAGACTTACAGTGTACCCATAAGTCATAGATTTTGACTCATAGGATTCAAACCTCAATTTTTCAGTTAGACCGTGAAAGTTCATTTTGTCCTCAAACCCAAAATCAATGCTTTTCACTTTTTCCTTTTATCATGCAGGCCTTTTGGGGTTTTGATCCATGGGTCTCTTCTCGGTTTTTTCTTGGCTTAGCGTTTGATCCTCCGACGAGTCACTACTCTCATTATCAGCTTTGAGAGGGTCAGAGTCAAGGGATGACTCAAGGTCGATAGTTTCTTCAGAGTTTTGAGTCTTTTGGAACAGCCTACTTCGCCTTATGACAATAGAAGATGCGAGATTTTTCTTATCCATGGTAGAAGAGTTTGGTGAGAAGTGAGAAAGAATTAGAGAAGACGGGGTACCTATTTAGCCGCTTGGGAGATTGAAGGGTTGCATTGGTTAGAGGAAAGGCGAGGAACAAATTGAAGTGACATTCCTAAGGAGTTGCTTTGCCGGCACCAATGAAAAGTAATAATTACGTTCACATCAAATTAATGAAGCCTATCACTTAAGCAAACTTATAAAACGAAGTAAAATATTTTGTAAATATTTAAAAGATTTTTTCACGCAATAGACTTGATTCCAATCTTACTAAGTAGGCAAAAACGTTCTTACGAAAGAGATTTTTTAAAAATATCAGCAAGTTAAAACTCAGTATTAATAAATTTTAACACTATATCACCTTTAGCAACGTGATCATGAATAAAATGATGCTTAATTTCTATATGCTTTGCCCTGGAATGATGCACAAATATTTTTGATAAACAAATAGCACTAGTGTTATCACATAAAATAAGAGTAGAAGTAAGGTTGAGATCATAGTCAAGAAGTTGGTGCATAATCCAAAGAATTTGAGTGCAACAACTTCCAACAACTAAATACTCTGCTTTAGTAGTTGACAGTGCAATATAATTTTGTTTCTTGTAGTGCCAGGAAATTAGTGCATTTCCCAGTTGTTGGCAAGTGACACTAGTTCTTTTCCTGTCAATCCTATCACCTGCAAAGTCTGCATCTGAAAAACCTTTTAGATCAAAATTGTTAGAATGAGGATACCATAAACCTAATTCAATGGTCCCAATAAGATATCTAATGATACGTTTTACCGCAGTCAAATGAGATTCCTTTGGAGCCGACTGAAATTTTGCACACTTACAAACACTGAACATTATATTTGGTCGACTAGTCGTGAGATATAGAAGCGTTCCAATCATTGTCCAGTACATAGTTTCATCGATACTTTTCCCGTCTTTGTCTGCTTCAAGAATTGTTGATGGACTCATGGGAGTTCCACTAGGCTTTGCATTCTCCATACAAAACTTTTTAATAAGCTCCTTTGTGTATTTGGTTTGGCTGATGAAGATGCCTTTGGAAGGTTGCTTAATTTATAATCCAAGGAAGAAAGTCAACTCTCCCGTCATGCTCATTTTTAATTCTTCTTTCATAGTATGAGCAAATTCCTCACATAACACAGAGTTAGAACTTCCAAAAATAATATCATCTACATAAATTTGAGTAATAAGATTACCTGAATTTGAATGCTTAATAAACAGAATTGTATCAATATTACCTCATTTGAAGCCGTGATTTAATAGAAAAGAGCTTAGTCTTTCATACTAGGCTCGGGGGGCTTGTTTGAGTCCATATAAGGCCTTTGATAACTTGAAGATATAATTTGCGAGACTGTTGTTTACAAACCCAGGAGGTTGTTTCACATACACTTCTTCAGAAATATATCCATTTAAGAAGGCACTTTTTACATCCATCTGATATAGTCTGAACCCTTTATGAGCAAAGGCAGATCTATGTACATGGTTCGGGGTGGTACGCAAACCCGCAGGCTTCGGCGAAAACTCTCTCTCTCTCTCTCTCTCTCTCTCTCTCTCTCTCTCTCTCTCTCTATATATATATATATATATATATACTATTTAAAGTGCCAACCATAGAGCAAAAGTTGCCAAGGTGCTAGTGGCAAAGGTCTATCTTTTCCTTCCGCTGGTTATGAGTTCGAATTCAGCTGTAAGCAATTAATTTTTTGACTTCGTTCAGTTACAATTAGTACACTGACACAACACACTTTCTATTTTAAATATTTGACTTTTAACTAATAAGATAAAATAATAATAAAAAGCTTTACAATTAAAATAATACTCCCAGAAAGCTAAAAGCCTTCCGCCTCTTTCCCCTTTCCCAAAGTTATACTCCCAAGTCTCCAGCAAAGGAAATCCCAATTCCCAAGTCCCCAACCCCCACTTTGCTCGTCGGTCTCCTTCAGTCCGTCACTCCGTTGGCTTTTGGTTCTGCTTCACGATCTTTGCACCTCTTTAGTTCTTATGCTTCACTTTTGTTGCACCATGCAGCTTGCTCAATGGTCACTGCTATACAGACACCATTGTAAAGTTTCTTCACTTCCTCTTGTTTATTTCTTAACCCTATGTGGGCTGTGGCTATTTTTTTCTCCATTAAATATATATTTTTGCTCTGCTTTTTTTACTTTATTTTATTTGTATTTAGTTGGATTTTAATGTTTTTGCAAAACGTTATTGTCACTTTTGATTATTTGTTATGTATTTCTTTGATTTTGTTGAAAATTCTATGCCACTTACATGGTTTCATCGTAGAAATTAATTTTGTGGCTAAAAGAGAAAGAACATCCCCAATATTTTTTATCAAGAAAAATTCAAAATTAACTCCATTTTAACAATAAAAAGTATTGGAGAAAGTTGAGTAATTTTCATTGGCTAAGCTTATTGATGGTATGAAGTAGTAGAAATTATTCTATATTCCATAGTGAGCTATATAGAAAGCTTTCTCACTAGAATAGACTTTTATTTTATAGGAATTGAATTCAGATGGATAAATTTGTCACGAGGTTCCATTCTCAACCAAGTCCTAGTTGGCAATCCTTGAGCCAAGCGAATGCCAATCTTTTCCATCTTATAAATAAACTCGATTTGGGGCCACTTAAAGGCGATCCAGGAGAAAGAATACCTATTGTGGACTCAAATATCCCTCGAATACGAGATGAAATAAGGAAACATTACATTCAACAAGGTCCTTGTCAACCTTTCCAGCATCAATTCCCAAAAGTCAAATAGGAGGAAGAATGCGTCAATTTGTTCCAAGTTGGTTCAATGGCCAATTTTCTAAATAGTTGGAGTATAGTGTGAAGAAATATGTGGCATATTGCTTGTGTTGTTATTTGTTCAAAAATGAATTTATTCATGGAAGTGCAGGCGAATTTTATACAAAGAATAATTTTAGGGCTTGGAATAAGAATCTTGAAAGATTTCGTTTACATGTTGGTGATGTTAATAGTATCCATGATAAATGTTTCAAGAAGATGCTAGACTTATCAAATCATCATCAATCAATTCAAGTTGTTTTTGATAAGCACTCCGATAAGTTAAAAGTGAGTATCGGATGCGTTTAGAAGCATCAATTGATGTGGCAAGACTTCTATTGTTATATGGATTGCCTTTTATGGGTCATGATGAAAGTGAAACTTCAACAAATCAATACCTCTTTCTAGGATTCTTAAAATGGCATGGGGACAAGCATCCAGACGTGAAAACAGTCATACTAGAAAATGCTCCACAAAATGATACTTTGACTTGCCCTATGATCCAAAAGGATATTATTAATAATTGTGCAAAAGAAACACTAAAGGCTATAATTAGAGACTTGAATGGAGATTACTTTTGTATATTAGTTGACGAGTCCAAAAATATCTCATAAAAAGAACAAATGGCTCTTGTTTTGCATTATGTTGATAAGAATTGAAGTGGTAGAGCGATTTGTTGGTCTTGTCCATATTAGTGATACATCGGCATGCTCACTGAAGGAAGCAATCTACTCTTTGCTTTCGGAGCACTCACTAAGTCCATCACAAATACGTGGACAAGGTTATGATGGAGCTAGTAACATGTGGTGAGAGATAAATGGTCTCAAGACTTTGATTATGAAAGATAGTTCATTGGCATATTACATTCATTGCTTTGCGCATCAATTGCAATTAACATTTGTAGCTATTTCTAAAAATCATTTGGATGTTAAAGACTTCTTTTGTCATGTTACTAATGTGTTGAATGTCATTGGAAGATCTCTTAAGCGCAGAGATTTGCTTCGATATCTGAAGTTTATACTGGGTGAGGACTAAATCAAGAACGCGAGCTTCAAAGATCAGGTGACACTCGTTGAAGTCACATTTCAAAACATTAGATAACTTTATTATTATTTTCTCATCTATTGTTCGTGTGCTTGAAGTGATTAAATATGAAGGTTCTACCTCAAATGAGAGAAATCAAGCAAAATATCTTTTGAGTGAGATAACAAAATTCAAAATTATTTTATGCTTCACTTGATGTTGAAAGTTTTGACAATCTCAAATGAGTTGAACAAGATCCTACAAAAGAGGGATCAAGATATTGTTAATGTCGTGGAGTTTCACATTGCAAAGAAAAGATTGCAAGATATGAGAGAAAGTGGATGGGAATCTTTACTAGATGATGTTTTCTCATTTTTATTATGCATGACATTTTTATTCCCAAGATGGAAGAATCCTATTTTCCTGAAAATTCGAAGCGCAAGTCTTCCGGTGTTTGTTATTCACACTACTTGCGTGTTGATATCTTTTATGTTGTAATTGATGTGAAACTTCAAGAGCTTAATGACCGTTTTGATGTAGTGAGTAGTGATTTGCTTCTCGGGATGGCTTGTTTCCAGCCAATTCTTTTGCTAATTTTGATAAAGGTAAAATAATGACTTTAGCAAAATACTACCCAAATGAGTTTGATGAAGTACATATTCGATACTTGAGTTATCAACTTGATACTTTCATAGTTCATATGCGAGTTGGTAATCCCAAGTTCTCCAACTTACAAGGAATTAGTGATTTGGCAAAAGCATGGTTGAGGCAAATCTTGTGGAGACTTATTCGTATGTTTATTTACTTGTGAAATTGAGTCTGATTTTACCTGTTGCTACCGCAACTGTGGAGAGAGCATTCTCATCCATGAAACAGATAAAGAATGAAGAACGAAATAACATGGGTGACCAATATTTAAATAATTATTTAATTTGTTACATAGAGCGTGATGTATTCACAAATGTAAGTAATGCTATCATTATGGATCGTTTTCAAAATATGAAAACTCGTCGAGAAAAATTGTAAATAGATGATGTATATTTATAATATTAATATTATTGTTGGAAGTTCTATGGTTGCGTCAATTAGTTATAGTTATTATATTTTTTTTCGTTTGATCTATTTGTCTATATAAATAAAAAATGTGAATAACCGAACCGACACATGAGTTGATCAAATTGATTAGCTTGGCACAGCTTGGCACCTGGAACCTCCAAATCCTGGATCCGCCTCTGTTTATGAGCAGCAAAGGCAAGCAATATTCGAATGGTTTCCAACCTTGCCACATGAGCAAACGTTTCATCATAGTCAATTTCCTCTGGCTATGAGTAACTTTGAGCGACTAGCCTTACTTTGTTGCGAATTACTTGACCAGACTCATTCAGCTTATTTCCAAAAACCCATTTTGTTCCTACAATTAATGCATCAGAAGGTTTTGAAACTAAGTTCCATACTTCATTTCTTTCAAATAGTTCAAATTCTTCTTTCATGGCTTTGACCCAATTGTCATCTTTGAGAGCAAAATCAACCTTTTTTTGCTCAAGTTGAGATATTAAAGTCATGTGAGAGTTGAGCTTCTGAGATCTTCTGGTGGTAATGCCTTCTTGCGGATTTCCTATAATGAACTTATGGGGATATCCAGGTTCACTTTTCCATTCATTTGGGGACAGCTGAGGCTGATTCCTTTTCAATGGGATTTGATTGTTCAGTTGTAGGTGATTCCTAATTTTCCTTGTGGCTGTTAGTCGACTGATGCTGCTGATTAGTCACCTCATCGTGAATGTCCTTACCTGTAAGAACAGATTTTGGAACTATGGAGATTTCCTCTTCTTCAGAAAGTTTTTCATTCCTTGAGCGAGGGTTAGTATCCACAAAAACAACATGAATGGATTCCACAATAGATAAGGTTCTTTTACTAAAAACTCTATATGCTCTACTTGAGGGAGAGTATCCAAGAAAAATGCCTTCGTTGCTTTTTCGGATTAAACTTACCAAGGTTGTCTTTTCCATTGTTATGGATAAAGTATTTGCAGCCAAATTGATGAAAGAAACTGATGTTGGGTCTTTTACCATTCCATAGCTCATATGGAGTCTTTTGAAAATAGGTCGAATCAGACATCTGTTAATGCTGTGATATGTGGTACTTACAGCTTCTGCCCATAAGTGGTGTGGAAGAGAGTTTTCCACAATCATAATTCTCGCCATATCTTGCAAGGTTCTATTTTGCGTTCTACCACTTCATTTTGTTGAGATGATCATGGGGAAGAGAAGTTGTGAGAAATTCCTTGATCATTGCAGAAATTTTCAAATGCTCTGCCTTCAAATTCTCCTCCATGATCACTCCTTATAGCAAAGATGTAATATCCCTTTTCCCCATGTACCTTCTTGCAAAAGAATTCAAAATTCCTTAAAGCTTCATCTTTATGACTCAGAAAAAAAATCCGGGTAAATCGAGAAAAATCATCTTCTATAACAAAGGCATAATTTCTACCACCAAGGCTAGCAGTTCTGGTTGGGCCAAAGAGGTTCATATGCAAAAGTTCAAGAGGTTTTGTAGTGGAGACTATGTTTTTGACTTTAAAAGAAGACCGAGTTTGTTTTCCTAACTGACATGCATCACAAATTTGATCTTTTGATTGGAAGACCGACGACAAGATCACTTTTGGAAATTTTTTGAATTGTATGCATGCTAGCATGACCAAGTTTTCTATACATACCCAGGGATCATCAATCATAAAAGCTAGACAAATTTGATTTCCTAGACTATCTACAATACTGAGAGTGACATTCCTATCTCTACTCCCAGATAGAATGATTTTACCTGATTCATCTTCAATGAACTAACCATGCCTTTTAAAATAAACCTCATAATCATTATCACATAGTTGACTGATGTTGAGTAGGTTGTAGCCAAGTTCATCTATCAGGTAGACTTCGTCTACATCGCATGATGAGCTAAGGGGGACTCTTTCAAATCCAATTATGTTTCCTTTGATTTGTCTACAAAAGTGACTGATCCACCATCTATCTTAGTGATAGTTTTGAATAATTGTTTGTCATATGTCATGTATCTGGAACACGCGCTATCAAGATACCATTTCCCTTTTTGATTCTTCTTGTGGTGTTCCTGCAAAAACAAATTACTTATTTTTAGGTACACAAGCCTGCTTGGGTCCTGGTTTGTTAGTATTATGATTGTTAGCCTGATTTGAGGCCTTGGGCCGCCAAACCCACCTTCTGTTGCTCATAAACCTGCAACGTTTAGAAGTATGGCCAGGTTTCCCACAATAAAAGCAAGATGGATTATTAAAACTTTTAGAGGCTTTTTCTCTACCACTTCTAAACCTGCAATGGTTAGAAGTATGGCCAGGTTTTCCACAATAAAAGCAAGACGGATTATTAAAACATTCAGAGGCTTTTTCTCCGCCACTTCTAAACCTACAATGGTTAGAGTTTTGACCATCTTTGCCACAATGAATGCATATAGAGTGATTTCTTGTCTATTACGAGAAGTTGACTAGTTTGATTTGATGGAACTATGACTGGTGGATTTTCGCAATCTATTCAGTTGAAATTGAAGTTCATGAACTTCTTCTTGAAGCATGTCTCTTTCAATTTCATATACTTCTAGTTTCAGTGCCCAGTTTTTCTTTTCTCTTTGAATCTTTTGAAGTTCATGTAGAACTTTCTCAATGTATGCAAGAACAATATCAATAAATTCTTGAAGTTCATTACATTTAGAATACATAGGTAAACGTACCTCACTTTTTTCCTTCGTCTGCCATGAGGCCAAGCTCACTTGAATCTTTATCACTGTCTTCTTTGATGGCCATAAAACACATGTTGGCAATTTCCTCGTGATCAGGTTCTTCTTCATCACTCCATGGCCTGATGACTTCTTCTTTTGAAAGTTTCTGCTGAGTTTCTTTTTCAGTTCAGGGCATTCTGCTTGAATGTGTCAGTGTTTTCCATATTCATAGCATATTCCATCATTTTTGTCATTCTCATTTCCCATCTTTCCCTTTCTGAAATTTGGTTTACTTCTTCTGCTGTTTATGTTTTTTCTTATCATGCTTGTTACAACTTTAGAGAGCATAGCTATATTTCATCCTGTTCTTCTCCTCCTCCTTCTTCTTCGTTTTCTGATTCAGCCATGGTTACTTTAAATGTAACTGTCTTCTTTTTTTCTTGTTATTCTTGCCTGTCTAAATGAGTTTCCGCGAAGGCAATTAGATCACCTCTGAGTTCATCATATGACATCTAGTCAAGATCCTGACATTCTAGTGCAATGACTTTGGGTTGCCAAATAGTGGGTAGGCTTCTTAGCATTTTCCTGACCTGTTCTCCACTTCTAATTGATCTACCAAAAGATTTCGAATCTCCAAGAATTTTGCTGAATCGAGAGAATATTTCTTCTACTGATTCTCCATCTTTCATTTGAAATAATTCATAGTCACGAACTAGGAGATTTATCCGTGTTTCTTTCACTTTGTTTGTTCCTTCATATGTGACTTCTAACTTATCCCGCATTTCTTTTGCAATTTCACAGTTTGATATCTTTTCATACTCTTCTTCGCTTATGGTATTGTACATGAGATTCTTAGCCTTAGCATTCACTTGAATAACGACTGCTTGTTCTTTAATGGAATCATCTAAGTCAAGAGGGTCAGATGATACTATGATCTCACCGTCTTTATCCTTCCTTGATGGAATTGGAAGATTTTTTTTTTTTATCACACGTCATACTTTAATGTCACATGGCATAGTGTAGGTTTCTATATGCACTTTCCAGTGTGAGAAGTGTTGGTCGTTGAAGTAGGGTGGTCTTACCTGAGAGGTTCCTTCTTGGAATAGTGCTCCAACTACTGTGTTTGACGTCATGATCTTTTCCTCACTTGCTGTTAGGCAATACTTGTGAGTCCTTGCTCTGATACCAATTGAAAGTACAAGTGAGAAGGGTGGGTTGAATTGTAACCTATTTAAAAACTTAGTTGACTAGAGAGGGAACTAGTCGACTCAACTTTTCCAGCAGGTTCGATCGCAGCAAAATTAAATTGTACAGAAGTAAAAGCAGTAAAGACATAGAAGTTTTATACTGATTCAGTATCAGTGTAGTATTTAGGTCCAGTTCCCTTGAATCACAAGGGTTCTCTTAGATTTTTAATATTGAGTCGTTACTATAGTTGTGTTTTAGTTCGTTCACCACTAACGATATTCAACAACAGTATTTTGTAAGCTTGACACAACTCTTGTTTTGTTTTCTAACTCATCCTATCTTTTGTGACACTTGAAAACTCAAAAATATAATATTTGTACTAAGAACTAGAAAGATATAGAAACTTGTATTAAGTTGCGTAACTTTTTCTTCAGTCTTCCAACCTTCTATATGAGAGTCTTGAGATCTTGTAATCTTCTTTTTGAACTAGTCGTTGCAAATTGACCATTGATTGAGGCAAAAATATTCTAAGAGATTTGACCCAAGGGTTGCCTCTGAATCCCGCTTACAAGACGAGCTGGATTTAATAATCTTCTTTCCTTTTTGCGTTCCTGATTAAGGGAGTGATTTGGGACTTGGCTTGATTGATAAATCACCGGAATCTTCTAATTCCTTTTTTCATAACTCTCCTTAATTTACGAACTGACTTTCCCATATTGGCTGCACTTGATCTTATTTCCTTTTGATAGTATTATCTTCTTGATTTCACTTGATCTTATTTCCTTTTGATAGCATTGTCATTTCGATTTTCTGCAATCAAGTAGAATATATTAGATTTGTACTATTGTCATCATTAAAACTTAAATGTAACAAGTTATTCTCTTATCAATAGACAATAAAACTTTCTTGTTAGTATGTCTACTTTAAAACCCTGAAATGTTCCACCCACCTTATATGAAAATTGAAGAAAATTACAAAGTCGAGTAGTCTAAAATAGATTAGAGCTTTCTCCAAATGCATCTTGTCTCAAACCATAAAGGAAAGGTGGTTGAGAATAAGCAAATTCCTTGAACAAGAAAGCTACTAAAAGTTCATTATATTCATTAAAATTAAGATTAATTGGGAAAAAGATGAAAACTATAAAATCTCATTGGAAATTAAGTGGTGACCAGTGAAATTGTGGGCGCGAAATACTAAACTATTTATTATTTTCTCGCTGAATACAAATAGAGATAAAAGTGAGTGAATTTCATGCCCCTATAATTATATCCATTTTGTTTCATTTCTGATTTGATGGGCTCAATGTTTTAGGGGATAATTAAGAGTACATTATTTCACTACGTTTATAATAATGGTAAACTTACAACAAGTACAACACTTCTCCTTTATCTGAATCTAAGACAATTTTCTACGGTAACCAGTGGCTAGCACCTAGCAGTAGTATTCATGCCGCAGTAGGTTTATTTAACAGTTTGAAACTAATGTAAGAATACAAATAAATTAACGATTTGTAATGAAACAATAAACTAAGAATATTGCTAAGAGAGAGAATTCTTATTGATTTGGGATGATTTGTAATGAAATAGAACTCTTCTATTTATAGGGAAAGAGTGACTTAGCCACCAAGTAACAAGCCCTAAATTTCTCTGAAAAGTAGATATTTATTTTAAATACAATTCTATTTATAATACTCCCCCTTGAATGTCTACTCAACAGATAATGTGCCTCAATAAAACCTTAACTAAAATAAAACTCAGTGGGAAAAAATTTTAAAGAAGGAAAAAGAGTACACATGTTTAGAAATACACTTTTTGGTTGTCTCGCTAAAAACATTGCAAGGAAAACCCAATGGGACAAAACCTTGTAAGGGAAAAACAGTACAACACGTATTAACTCCTTCTTGATGAGACAATCACTTCACATCTTGTGCACCATCTTCAAAAGAACATTGGTAGAGATTTGATAAACAAATCAGCCATATTAACTTGAATGAATTTGTTTTACCTTGAAATCATCATTCCTGATAGATATGTATTGTCTTCATATAATGTCGTGGAATGAATTTTCAATATCTCCATAGAGGTATTCCCGCTATCACATTATCATGCTTATAGTTATAGCAAAATATATATGTGCACAAATTGGGATGTGGTACTTCAGGACTAAGAATTGTATATGCTTTAAGCGATTTAAATCCTTCAGAGATTGTCATATAAGCCATATAAATAGACTTTAGATGTATATCAAATTTTCATGTCATGCTAGATATCAAGATAGATAAAAGTGATTACACACTCTGTTGACTTTATACTTTCAAGTGTTTGAACTACATGTCCAGAACTATATGTCCTTCATATGAAACCAATTCTATTTGAATTATATCTCTTCCATTTGACCAATATTTTTGTGTCTGTATTCGACAGACTTAAGATCCTCATCTATTCTAGCACTTTCATAGATGTCGTCGACAAACATTATATATCAGTTCTAATATATATTTTTTTATAGAGAAATAACATAGAAATCTCTTCATTCATTTCAGGTACTTGAATCTCTCTTGAGGTTTTATGAAATGTTATACCATGTACTCTTTTAGAGCACTTACTTCTTTATTATGATCATTTTGATCATTTGCTCATCTTTTTTATCAAGAATTTTATTTGAAACTGATTTGTCTATACACTTTTAGCGTACCATAGATTTTGTCCTTTTAGGACTTGTTCTAATAAGAGCATTTGCAGTGAGAATATAGTTACTTTCTTTGGGTTAGCAAATGCCTCCGGCATGCTTTGCAATTTATTGCAGATGAATTGTCTTTTTATGAATTTCAAATTCATTCCCTAACTTTTTCTCAATTGTTTATCATGTCTACTCCCCATGTTAGAAAAACTAACTTGCTTCCTCAAACTTTGAAAATTCACCTTTGTGCATTATGATGTTAATCAAAATATACACCGCACACCATTAATAATAAAAAATTATTTCGTTCCTGACCCTGAGGGAAGAATGTAATGTACTTTCGTATATGACGTATATCAAACTGATATATATTACTGTGTTCTCATAATAAGTAGTTTAGCTATTAAGTGGAGGCACTCAATAACTTATTTTGTTAAACTAACTGTGATATAAACCAACTTATCAAGATGAACTATTTTGAATAAAAAATCTGAAATATGCTCTAAATTAAATTTTTGAGCAAGTTACCTCGCAAACACCAGGTTGCGGGTTAAAATAATCGCACATGTAACCATCTCATAGATGCATCTTATGTGGTATACACGACAGGTTAATGGGCCCATATTCACCTTTGATATTTCCAACATTCATGGAATTCAATCGTAATTTTAGTTGGTCTATTAATTAATGAGAACAAGCAACATAAGAGAATTCGTAAAGAACTTTCTAGTTCTTTAATATTTACCAATGTGAATTCTCTTTTACTTTTGCAATCATACTTAAATTGATATGGCTAAACTAGTTATATCAACCAGATAAATTATCAATATTGATAAACTTCAGGTTTACACCATGACGTGTGCCATTATCAATAAACTGCAAGTTTATTATGATATATGTTTTTATAACAATAAACTTCTACTTTATTGTTGCATACTTTTATTTGTGTAGTACAAACTGGACAATAAAGCAGATAACTTTTCATATATATATTACCCCGCTAGAAATTATAGTAATAGAAGATATTAAATCTTCCTTTATTTATAGTCTCAATATAATCAACTGCTTTCGCGAATACTTTAGAAACTCAATAAGTTTTTTTGAGACTTACTACGATACAATACCTTATTGATAATCAATCCTCCAAAATAGCAATAATTCGCTCTTCTAGAACTCTCAATAAATTTTCTACTACCATATATTCATCAATATCCATATGGTGAATATCTCTTTCAAATAGAAAGTTCTACCATTATGGTCATGGTCAAAATTATATGCAAGATCTGTTTCTTACATTACTATTGTCCTTTAATAATTATATTGCTAAAATATTTTTGGCGTACAATAGTACGTGACCAGTGGTCATTCATGGCTTAATAATGACATTATTTTCTTATTTCTTATCAAACCTCCTTCTAGAGGTGAGTGTGGTATATTCACTACCATTAGCACATTTTATTCTTTCAAGAATGAATATATATTCATAAACACATGTTGTCACATTCCTACCATGAATTGACCATAATCTTCTATTTTTGCTTTATAAAATCTCATGTCAAATCGATAACAAATATTACTTTTAAGGAGTGAAAGATTATTTTGAGAATCCTTATTATTCTCATACCATAATGATGACGATTATAATTTCGTCTATTGCAACGTCCAAATCCATTAATACTTTCACGATAATAATTTTGTTTTCTTTCAGACTTATTAGATATTGCTACCACATTCTCTTAAGGGAACGAGAATGACACAAAGTCAATGGGATGGGTTTCGACTTTTTGTGCTCATAATCATACATGAATTAGATCATGGTAAGACATAAACATTATATTACTATGGGTGGTTATAATTGCTTACAAACTCTATTAGATTTATAATCAAAATATATGGTCTTTGCTTGTTTTAAAATCAAATTATAGAATTTCAACAATTTAAAAGAGAAAATAAGGTAAAATACTTACTTTAGATTCAAAATTTATTCCTGAAGGAAGTTGAGCAACATGCATGAATCCCAAAGCCGGGTGACTAAAGCAAAGGCCTAGTATATGAATATGCATTCACGCAGGAGCCTCCCGCAAATTCCTATATCTTCTCTCCATGTGTGGTTTAATTTATCAAACACTCTATAACTAATTAATAGTATATCTACAAATTAAAACAACTGCCCTCTACTCTTGATCAGAGTCTCCTGTTGATAACGTGTAATGAAACAATAAAGAAGAATATTGCAAAGAAAGAGAGAGAGAATTCTTATTGATTTGGATGATTTACAATGGAATAGAATTTCTCTGTTTATGGGAAAAAAGTGAACACCAAGTAACAAGTTCCTAAAATCTCTCTAAAATATAGACGATTATTAATAAGTGATAAGCATGTGTATAAAAGACCTACAACGTTTTAAATTAATTTAGTATAAACCTCAAATGCGAATAAGCTTTTATCGTCGACAATCCCCACAGGCTCAGACTCTGCGCAGTAAATTTCTAACTGCTGGCCGCCCTCCAATATACCTGGATTTAATTTACGTCAGTCACTTCTTCCATTCCTTTAAAATTAATTAAGCAACGTATTCGGCAGGCCCTTTTACCATTTTCTTGATTTACCTTCAGAAAATATTACTTGCAGAATGATTCGTGCATTTGGTCACTTGCCATGGGTCAAACTTTGTTATATTTTGATACCTAAAGATTGTTGCCGATTTTCTTTCATTTGTTCAGCAGCTTTTTATTGGTTCTGATAATATATCATTTCTCAATATGCTGGTTTCTTCAAGAATCCCGCAAATCTCTGCTTTAGTCAATTAGTATTTTATTTCAGTGTAAAGTTAATAGTAAAAGTAGCAACCAAATGTCCAAATCCCACTTCCCTCACTAGAGGACACCGTAGGGCCAACTTACTAACGCCCAAAACATCAATTCCCTCCGCCCCACAAGATGTGATAGTGTTTGACAGAAAGCCAAATTTGATATATTAATTTGAATTATATACTCTCTTTTTTTCACAATAATAAAGGTAGAAAATATCAAAACAATTTAATCGGTGAATTTGACAAGTCAATTTGATCGTGAAAAACTGAAAATATTACATCAAAGTTATTCTTTGAATAATTTAACAAGTTCGAGAATCGGTGAAGATAGTCACTTCAACGAGAGGTCGGGG
>MCJB01052819.1:255694-288263 GCA_002018475.1 Nicotiana obtusifolia | reverse complement strand
GTGGGGGTGACAGACTTACAGTTTTATAAAGTTACGTTGCTTCTTTCTTAACCATGTAATAAATAGAAAACCATTACCCTAATGTGGATGCATCAAAATAATAAGTATATGATCACATGTTCTTTGCATAATTTTCATTGAATAACTACGATCGTATTACTTCAATCAATCATTTAATCAAGGTAACTGCATATCGCTTGGTGCATCCACATTCAAAATTATTTCATAAAGACGTACGTTTCTCTTTTCAATGAGATTTAGATGTTAAAAAGAGAGTACTGACATTAATATTTAATGGGTGAAATTATTTACATCCTCCAAGTTTGTCTTAAAAATCAAACTCATCCTCCAACTTTGAACAATTATCATTTTCATTCTTTTATCCCACACAATATCTATTTTACCCTTTGACATTTTCAACTCCTCATATACATAATACTTTTTTATATTATCTAGATATTTTTAATGCAGGTACTTATTCATAATTTTAATAATATTATATCTTATTATATAGTTTAATTTAAGTAACATTATCTTCTTTTTTTTAAAAACAGCCCGATGCACTAAGCTCTAATTATGCGCGGGATCCGGAAAAAGACCGATCAACAAGAGTCTATTATATGCAGCCTTACTCTACATTTCTGCTAGTGGTTGTTTTCACTGCTCAAACTCGTGACTTCCTGGTCACACGATAACAACTTTACCAGTTACGCCTAGACTCCCCTTCTAAATTCACTAACATTATAAGTAAAATAATTATATTATGAATTTATTACAAAATGTATTGCTACTTTATTATTATTATTATTATTATTATTATTATTATTATTTTAATAGTATGTATGTTAAAATGCATATAGTGTACGTCAGTGTGTGTGACTATTTTTATTATTCTCCAAGTGTATATTTTTATTTATTGTAATTATTTTTATTGTTCTTATTTATTTCACTATTGAACGTCATTAACTTGTGTGCTTGACTACTACTTCTCTTTTTTTTTTTTAAATTTCAAAAAAGCCTTTTTAAAATGTTTATAGGTAAGTCGATAGCATAATTAGTTAAAATAAAAATTTCAATATATTAAAGAATAAAAATAAGTGATAAAAATAGTACAGGGTGAAATAGGTATTTTAAGAAGTCACTTTTGATATGAGGAGCATGATGATATTTGTTCAAAGTTGGAGGATGAGTTTGATTTTTAAGACGAACCTGAGGAATGTAAATGATTTTCACCCATATTTAATAAACTCCCATATTTGTGTGATACGACCTTTTTTTCAAGCAAAATTAGAGAGATGTTTTTCCTAAATCTATACCCATAATATGGTTAAGATACTTATACGTTAATTTATTTTAAATTTTAAATGTTCAAAAAAAAAATTAGAGTAATGATCTTAAAAGATTTCAAAATTTGTGGGATATGAGATTTTGTTTTCCAAAGTTGGAGGGACGATTTTCCAGAATCTATCCCCATAATATGGTTAAAATACTTATAAGCTAATATAATTTAAAGTATCACCTATGTAAACGATTTTTCCCCGTAATAATAGCGTCTGATGAAAATGGGACAAAGCTAAATAGTTAATAAAGTTTGCAACAATAATTGACTACTTCCTGTTTGCGTTCCTTCCAAGGGAAGCTGAGGAGGACAGGACCGACGGAATGTTCATTGAAAATCTTGTGATTCCCCTATTGCCCCTCGTGGCCACAAGAAGCAACTCTCACTTAAAACGTTACAATGTGATGTCAATTCCGTAATTCCATTCAATACAAATCCTTCAAATAATTCAAGTTTGATGTTTTCTCTTTTTGGTATATGAAGAGACCAGTGTCACCAAGGAAAAAGAATTGCGCAGCTATGGCAGACCAAGTGGCAGAAAACCCAAGTGTGATCAATGAAGAAGAAGAGAAAAGGATACAACATTACTCTTCATATCAAGAAATATTGTTAGTGGGTGAAGGAGATTTCTCCTTTTCTCTCTGTTTGGCTCACTCTTTTGGCTCCGCTTCCAACATCGTTGCTTCCTCTCTTCAATCTTATGGTAGTATATCCATTTTCACTCTATTCTCTTTCTGGATTGTTTTATTTTACTTAATCACTCATGGGGTTTTCTCAAAATTCCAACTTAATTTGGTGTTTCTTCTTTGGGCCCTTTTTAGATGAAGTGATCAAAATGTACAAGAATGGGAAATCGAACTTAGAAAAGTTGAAAGCTTTGGGAGGAACTATATTGCATGGCGTGGATGCCACAGAACTGCAGCATCATCCTCATATCAGTAACCGAAAATTCCATCGGATTATCTTTAATTTCCCTCATGCAGGTTTCTATGGCAGAGAGGACAATAATCATCTTATCCAGTATGACTCCCTCTTTTTCTTCTTGGATACCTTTTTTACTCCTTTGCTTATGCCTTATAATGTGTATGTAATATGTTTTTCGTGGACAAAAGCAAATATATTTCTTAATACGAATACAGATTTTGGACAAAAGTTACTGGATTATTGGGAACCCATACCCATAACTGTGGACCCGCCCTTGGGGAGAGCCCACCCAGCTATGAACCCAGCAATATTTTGCCTTTTTAATCAATGAGGAACATTTGGTACACAACATTAGTTAGGAGTTACCTCGTAGCTATGCTGGCAGTTGTGGGTGAAATAGTCTGAGTTGCGCATACACTACTCTTAAACCAAAAAAGGAGTAGCAATCTGCATGGAGCCAACAGCCGGAGGGGACAATGACAAGTCCTCAATTTCATCTTGTCTAAGGAGGAGAAAGATGGATAGATGTGGATTTAGGTTTTTAAATTAGTGCATCTACTTTTCACCAGCAACTTATATTTAGTATAAAATATACATCTTTAGTGCTTTTTTTTTTTTGGCCAAAAGTCCTTTGGCCAAAAATTGAGGTGTTTGACCAAACTTTTAAAAAGAAAAAAGTGCTTTTGGGAGAAGCAGAAAAAATGTAGCTTCTCTCCAAAAACGCTTTTCTGAGAAACACTTTTGAGAAAAATACACTTAGAAGCAATTTTTAAAAGTTTGCTCAAATACTAATTACTGCGCGAAAGTATTTTTCAAATTAATTAGCCAAACACAAACCGATTCTCACCAAAAGTACTATTTTGAAAAATGCTTTTGAAAAAAACACTTATCAAAATAAGCATATTTTAGAAGCTTGGCCAAATAGACTATAAATTTGAGTTGAAGACAACGTGTGGAGTACCATAATTATTATATAGAATGGAGTAGGGTGTTTAGGATATCAATATTGAAGATTTGCTCAAGCGACATCTTGTACCCTTAAAAGACAAAGTTGTTTTCTTCAATCTAAGACGAGCAAACATTGTAGGCCAATTTTGATCATGCTGGGAAGGGAATAAATTTCGTATGCTGAAAGTATTGGCTTTTGTCCTCTAGAGACTAGACTAGTTGCTTAATTGGCTTTTCTTGCACTAGACTTTGTCTTTTCTCAAGTGCCTCTTCCCTATGTGCAGAATGCATAAGAATCTTGTGGCAGGTTTTATGGGGAGTGCAAAAGCAAGGTTGCGAGCCGATGGTCAAATTCATGTTACCCATAAAACGACTCAGCCATTCGACCTTTGGGATCTTGTTGGACTTGGATCACAAAACTCCTTATTTTGTATCGAATGTGCTGATTTCAAAATTGAAAATTACCCTGGTTACAACAATAAATATGGAGCTGGTTTGAAATGTGATGAATCTTTTAACCTGGGTGAGTGCACTACTTTCATGTTTATACTCAACCCATCTTGTAAGAGTATTCATAAAACAAAACAAAACAAACGACGAAAGAGAAAAGGTTATTTACATACTCCATCTCAGAAAATTCAAAAAGTGTCCAACTCCATAAGTCCTCCGATTTACTCCTTCCAGCAACAACTAGGTTCGATTTACAGTAGAACTTCTCCAACTTATGACATGAATGGTTTGCCAAGTTATGCTGGTTTCCATGCAAGGCATGACAAGAGAAGTGAATGTTTTAGGATCTTCAAGGGGCATTTCAGCGATATTCAACAAACATTTGGAAGAAAGAACATTGATGTTGAAGTTGAAGTTCGTAAAGCTCTGCATCGTGCTTCTTTGATGTTCAGGGCCGAGAATGGGAGGCTCCCTGACCCGTACTTGAAAATTTTGGAAGAGCTTCAATTTTGGAAGCAGTCAAGATTTTTCAGGTTAGAACAGATGCTGCCAGATATCGATCGAAGGCTGTATGAGCTACAGGGTATGGGATATTACCTATAAATTATTATGTCTGTACAGTGAATATTGGATATGTATATCCAAGAATCTGTTAACTTAAGTGCTACTATTCTCCGTTTTTTTCTACCCAATGTTCTATAGAAAGGTTGAATTATGGGAGAAAAAGTTTGAAATGCTCTACAATTTGATTGTTGACTAGCTAATATGACAAGAGTGGGTTGATGAACACCCTCCACTTTTAACTAATAGGTTGTGAGTTCGAGACATCCCAAAAGTAAGGTGGTGAGCTTTTGAAGGGAGGGAATAAAAAAAAAGAAGCTAATATGCTTGATGTTAACTGTAATTATGGGTGACCAGGTTTGAAATGCTCTAGTAATAAAGTGGCAATGATCGAGGTTCTTTAACCGAGATTTTATGATATCGTAGTTTAGTTTATATCAATCTTCGGTAATATAAAGCGAGTAAGAAAAGGGGCAGTTTGGTGCACTAAGCTTTTGCTATACGTGGGATTCGGAGAAGGGTGCACTAAACTTCCGTTATGCGCGGGGTTCGAAAAAGGACCGGACCACAAGGGTCTGTCGTACGCAGCCTTACCCTACATTTCTGCAAGAGGTTGTTTTTACGGCTCGAACCCGTGACCTCGTGGTCACATGGCAGCAACTTTACTAGTTATGCTAAGGCTCCCCTCAAAGCGAGTATGAAAAGAAAAAGAAAAAAGTCGGTTGCACCAAATTTCCAACTCCATGATAGAAGTTCATGTTAGAGTAAAGGCAAAATACTTAAAAACCCCATTAAACTTGTCTTGAAAATAGGTTTGAATATTTAAACTAAACGGGTGACTTTTTGCCTCCCTAAATATATTGTGGGTAAATTTTGTTCCACTCTTCATAACACCAGACCAGTTAAAGGGTGACGAGTGTGAGCCACGCTCTTTCTGGTGACGCCACATCATTAATGAAGTTTGCCATTTAATGATGTGGTCCATCACTACTAAACCCACCCGATTAAAATACCCGACCCACTTTGTTTAATTTTTACCCTAGTTTTCTAACCCCGATCTCATTTCTTTCTAAACACAAGAGAAATGGTCTGATGAACCTAAAACCTAGTGTAGATTTTCCCCTAAATCTTGTTGGTTAGAGCGTAGATACTGCAGATTGTTGGCTTCTCTTGTAGGATCATCATCTTTCATGCAAAGCCTAACTAAGTTAGTTGACCGCATTATGTGCAAAACAGAAAATCAGAGAAAACCCCTCAAATAAGAAGAAATTCGAACCACTCAAAATAAGTTCTAAAATCATATGAACCAAAAGATTATAAAGAAGAATGAGGCTTTGATTCCAAAAAAAAGATTTGATTTTGTTCGAAATTTCATATCTTGGCCAGAAATTGTAACTAATTGAAGGAGAGGGAGATTTAGGGATCTTGAAAAAGAAAAGAAGAATTGGATCGGATAATTCAATTTTACCGTTGGGGTCTCTTTATAAAATAAATATAATTTAAATTTTTTTTTTTTAAATTCATTTTATCCAATAAATTTAGTGTAAAACGTGCTCATAAATGATATGATGCCACGCGCTGGGTCTGGTGTCATGAAGGGTGGAACAAAATTCACTCACAATGTGTTCAGGGGTAAAAAATCACCTGTTTAATTTAAGTGTTCAAACCTTCTTTCTGGATAAGTTTAATAGGATCTTTATGTTGCCTAGGTTAAATTTCATCTTAACTTAACCATTAATTAATGAATGAAGAACAACGCTCTCTTTCGCCTTTTGAATGGGATCAATAATTCCCTTGACTGAAAATTTAACGATGAAAAATAAAAAAACTGCCATCGGGAAAATTTAAAAAGTCAAGACGATCCTTTTTTGAGAGAGAATTTTGGTGCTGCAAAGTTGTGCCTTCTACCTTATGTCAAAAATTCTTGTGAAATATGTCTTAGATGAAAGAATTTGCTTAGTATGATATTTTTCCGCCCATGAGTTGTTTATAGGCCGAATAGCCAAATAGAGAACTCTACTTGTTGCGTTTCTCGACCCCTTACTTCATAGTGTTCCATCCAAACACCTGAACCAGTTCAAAATTACTCTTTTAAATCCCTCATTAATTTTGAAAAGTCTTGATTAATTTTACTTAACATACATCCTTAACGATCAAAAGGGATAAATTTAGGAAAATACTCTCTATTTTTAGTAAGAAAATCTCATATCCGACAAATATTCAAACCTTTTAATATCATTTCAGTCTATATTTTTAAGTCGAAGTACAAATTATCTTAACAAAAGGAAAACTTAAATTGGATAAGGGATCTCATTTCACCACGTTGGAGATGCTGAATTTGACAAGATTAATGTAAATTAGTGTGAATATTTAAAGCATCATTTTAGGAAGAAATTGGTAGATGCATTTTTCATGCATTTACATTGTATGATCACACTTAATATGATGTCATGCATGACATTATTAAGCTCATTTTCCTTCTATAAATAGCAAGGGATTTATTCATTTGAAAATATCTCTCACTTGCCTTCTTATCTCCCAAGGCATTTGAATCTTCTTTCTCTGTTGTAGTATTTCACTTATTTTTTTGGAGTGGAATAAAATTTGAGTTGATTGTGTCTGAGGACTAGACAAAAATCAAATTTTACCAAACCTCGTTATTTCTTGTATATTTTTTATTTTTATTGTTGTCTCATTACTATTTATTAGCTACCTTTAGATATAGTAGTTGTGATTTAATCACTCTCTATATATTCGGCTTTCGTAACAATTGGTATCAGAGCCAAGGTACTATCTGAGTATGCTCTATGCTTGCAGCATAGTCTGAACTTCCACATCAAAAAAGAATTACTTTGGTGTTCTGCACTGTCAGCAAGTAATTAGTATCTGTAGCAAAAATGGGAGATAATAAAAATGAAGAGTCCACATCGGGTGTCAGTATTACGTCGTTGGCATCTTCGCGTATGACACGAATTATGTCAAATACAAAATTTGCAGTTGAAATTTTTGACGGGTCAGGACATTTCGGGATGTGGCAAGCTGAGGCTCTTGATGTCCTTTTTCAACAAGGGCTGTTGCCATAGAAAAGAAACCTGACAATAGTGGAGAAGAAGAAGCACTGGTTGTGAGAGGTCGTTCTCAAAATCATATGAGAACAAAGAAAAGAAAATTCAAGTCAAGACCCAGACCCAACAAAGATGAATGCGCCTTTTGCCGAGAAAAGGGGCACTGAAATAAAGACTATCCAAAGTTGAAAAACAAGGCCAAACCTAACAATGGGAAGGTTACCATGGATTCAAATGTAATGTAGCTGATTGTGACGACTCTGATTTCTCACTAGTTACAACCGATCCATTCAAACCATGCGACATATGGTTGATGGATTTAGCTTGTAGCTATCATATGTGTCCCAACCGAGACTGGTTCATTGATTTTCAAGAAGGAGAATGTGGAGTTGTTCACGCTGCAAATAATAATCATCTTACTGCATATGGTATTGGTTCAATCCGATTAAGAAACCATGATGGATTAATCAGAACATTAACAATTATTCGATACGTACAGGAATTGAAGAAAAATCTCATTTTTTTAGGAGCTCTAGAGTCAAAGGGGTTCAAAGTTGTCGTAGAAAATGAGATAATGAGAATATGTTCCGATGCACTAGTGGTAATGAAGGAAATTCGGCAAAATAATAACATGTGCCACTATCACGGTAGTACAGTTATTGGGACAACAACAGTGACATCCAGTGATGACAAAGAGGCAGAAACAACCAAGCTATAGAACATGCGCTTAGGACATGCTGGAGGAAAATCCTTGAAAATTTTATGTTAAAAGGAGTAAAGACTTGCAATTTGAAGTTTTGTGAGCATTGTGTCAAGGGGAAACAGACACGGGTTAAATTTGGAACAGCTATCCACAATACTAAAGGTATTTTGGATTATGTTCACTCTGATGTTTGGGGTGCTTCCAAAATACTTTCATTATGGGAAACACTATTTTGTAACCTTTATTGATAACTTTTTTCGAAGAGTGTGGGCGTATACTATGAAAACCAAAGATGAGGTACTGGGAATTTTTCTCAAATGGAAGGCGAAGATAGAGACTCAAACAAGCAGAAAGATAAAGTGTCTTCGCACAGACAACGGTGGAGAACACAAAAATGATCTTTACAATAAGATTTGTGAATATGATGGCATTTTGAGATATTTCACCGTCAGAAATACACCAAAACATAATGGAGTAGCAGAACATATGAACCGGATTGATGGAGAAGGTTCTGTGTATGTTGTCCAATGGTGGCTTGGGCAATATTTTTGGGCTGAGTAAATAACATATGCATGCCACCTCATTAATCTTCTACCATCTGCCGCTGTTGGTGGCAAGACACCATTTGAAAAATGGTATGGAAAACTTGCTGAAGATTATAATTTTTTGCATGTATTTGGCTCAATCGCATACTATATTTATGAGGATTACTTTTGGAGTCAAAAGATACCGCTTATGGTGTCCAGAGACAAGAAAAATTATATTCAGCAGAAATGTTACATTTGAGGAATCTGCCATAACAGATAAGGTGACAGTTGAAGATGTCAAACAAACTGATGGTTCTTCAAAGCAGGTGGAGTTTGAGGGAAAATTAATTTTCCCAACACAGGGAGAAAATGAGGAAACAACAGAAGATTTTCCTCTGGAAGTAGAGCCAGTAGAGAGGGAGATTCCAACTCAGGAACCTCAACAACAACTTGAATCAATAGCAGCAAGCAAGCCAAAAAAACAATAAAGAAACTTGTTCGTCTCTTAGAGACGGTGGCTTGTGCAGTCTCAATTGTAGTTGATGGTGTACTTACCACTTATAAAGAAGCAGTCCACAGTTCAGAAGAAGATAAGTGGAGGATTTCCATGAATGAAGAAATACAGTCCCTTCATCAGAATCGCACATGGAAATTGGCCAATCTCCCGAAGGGCAAGAAAGCAATTGGGTGCAAATGGGTATTTGCAAAGAAAGAAAGATTTCCTAAGCAAGAAGATGTTCGCTACAAAGCAAGATTGGTGGCCAAAGGGTACGGTCAAAAGGAGGGAATTGATTACAATGAGGTGTTATCTCCAGTTGTGAAACACTCCTCCATTAGAGTTTTGTTGGCTTTGGTAGCACGGTTGAATTTGGAACTAGTTCAGTTAGATGTAAAAACTGCATTTTACATGGAAACTTGGAAGAGAAAATTTATATGACTCAGCCAGAAGGATTCAAAGTTGCTGAAAAGGAAAATATGGTGTGCAAACTTAAAAAATCGTTGTACGAATTGAAACAATCTTCTAGATAATGGTACAAATGATTTGACAAGTTTATGTTGTAGCAGAAGTACAGAAGAAGCAAATACGTTCATTGTGTGTATTTGCGCAAGCTTGAAGACGGATCCTTCATATATCTTCTCCTGTACGTTGATGATATGTTGATAGCTTCCAAAAGTCAAGAGGAAATTGAGAAGTTAAAGATTCAACTAAGAAAGGAATTTGAGACAAAGGATTTGGGTGAGGCGAAAAAAATTCTTGGCATGGAGATAAAAAGAGATAGACATTCAAAGAAACTCTGTCTATCTCAGAAAGAATACTTGAAGAGAGTAATAGATCGATTTGGCATGAATGAGAACACGAAGTCGGTTAGCACTCCTCTTGCTCCTCACTTTAAGCTTAATGCTGCTATGTCGCCGAAGAATGAAGCTGAACGAGAGTATATGTCAAGAGTGCCATATGTGAATGCCGTTGGTAGCTTGATGTATGCAATGATTTGCACAAGACTTGATATTTCACATGCTACGTAGTTGTAAAAAGGTATATGCATGATCCAGGGAAGGAGCATTGGCAAGCTGTGAAATGGATTCTACGGTATATTCGTAATACTGTAGATGTTGCATTGATTTTTTAGCAGGAAGATAGTCAGTATCTGGTTGAATATTGTGACTCAGATTATGCGGTTGATTTGGACAAGCGCAGATCAACTACTGGTTATGTTTTCACTTTTGCAAATGCACCAGTTAGTCGGAAGTGTACTATGCAGTCAACGGTTGCTTTGTCTACTACTGAGACAGAGTACATGGCAATTACGGAGGTTGTAAAGGAGGCAATTTGGCTTCAAGGATTGCTTAGAGAGCTTGCTATTGGTCAAGAAAGCATCACACTATTTTGTGATAGTCAGAGTACTATCCAATTAGCAAAGAACCAAGTTTATCATGCAAGGACGAAGCACATTGATGTTATCCAATTAGAAAAGCACATTGCTATTGGGCACGTCGAGCCTCTTTAACAGGCGCAACAGGTGATGAACCGGGTAAGGCACCAGCCCCTTATATCCCTTTGTGAATCTTTTTTTAGACTTCGATGTCCTTTACTAACGTCACTGTTTTTTAGGCTTCAGTGCTTCATCATTAAAGCTTGCTCCGGTATCACTTGGAGGTTAGCCAGCTCGAGTTCGAGCTCAAAGAGCAAGTCCAGAAGAAGGACATGTGTCTCTTAGTGAGCAACAGGACGAGGCCCTTAAACATCTCCGGATTCTCCCGATCGAGCTGAAAAAGCTCAGTAGGAGGCCTCGACCCTAAAGCGGGAATATGCCGACCCGGTTGAGAAGATAAAGATCTTTGTGGCTAAAATGAGCAGCTAGTCGTGGTGACTAACGACACAACTTCGCAGGTCTAACTGATGATAGACCTAATCGACTAGCTCGGGGCTGAGATGAACAAGGTCAAGGCCATGGCCGAAGGGTGGAAGGGCAGGATGGACCTGCTAGCTTGGGAGAAGGAAGCTGCGAAGGCGGAGCTAGCATCTCTCGAGAACCAACTCCGGGTGGTAAAGGACAAAGCTGATAAGTGGTCTCAGCTGAATGATAATCTCCGGACACAGCTGAGTTCGGCCATCTTGGAATGGGATGCCCTTGGGCTAGAATATGCTGCACTGAGGTCCAGTTGGATGCAACCTCTGCCGAGGAAATGGTGGCCCAGTACAAGGCCGATGTGGAGGCAGTCGAGACCCGTTTAAGGACAAAGACTGAATACAAGAAGCAGTTATCCCGGAGAGAGACCCTCGAAGAGATCCATGCCCGAGGTTTTGACTTATCGGCCGAGATTGAAGAAGCTAGGAGGCTTGAGGCAGAATCAAAGGATATCTACGAGCTTAAGGGTCCTGAAAACTCCAACGGTTCTGAGGGCTTCGAGGGCTCTGATGGTTCTGGCGACGAGTGGGGCTCCGGTGAAGACCTGGCGTAGATGCCTTAGTATTTTTCTAGTTTTTTATTTATTTATTTTTTCTTATGTATTTGTTTTTATTTTCTTCGAGGCTATTCTATCGGGCCTTTGTAAATATATTTTGGAATATATATGAAAATTTCTCTTTCTGGCAATATCATGTCTTTACTTTTTTGGCATCTTTTTGCAATTTTTACTTGCGTATCATTTTTGATGCCTTAGCATAAAACCGGACTTCGATGCCACTTTGGTTTACTTGTAGCGTCGAACCCTTAGTGAGACTAAAGGTTTTTAAGATGCTAAAGTGTTAATATTTAGGCAAAGTTTTTGCCGAGGTTAACCTTTTAGTAGGTTTTGAATTTTCGTAGAGGCCTTACTTTCTGGTTACGGACTTCGGATGTCTCCGAGCCTTTTTTATGGTAGCTATAGCCTTTTATATTTGGGCACCGCCTAATAGGTTTGGTGCCTCCGGGATTTAGTAGCTCAAGTCGTTCAAATTTTCTTCAGGAGACAGTTCCCGAGTAGGGGTAGCCCATGGGCTTGATAGTCCCCGAGTAGGGTAGCCTGTGGGCTCTAGAATCCGCGGTCGAGGATGAAAAAATGCGTAGTAGCAAAGTGGAAATTTCTTTCATTTCTTAGTATGCAAGGTACACTATCGAAATCGTATAAAAACTTATGCCATGGCAAGAGTGGACTATGTGGGCACGGTTCATAGGACCGTTTGGCCCTTACAATGAATCATAACTACCAAGCCTTAGCTTTTAGCACACAAAGTTTTCTTTTTCCCTTGATAAAGACCTTAATCCAAGGGTAATGACCCCCAGTATTCGAGGTCGAACCAGTGAGGGCTCGAATACTGTTGACCTGAAGCGAACGATCATTGACTCCGGTTTGAAACTGGTCTTCGAATCTAAGTTAGCATGTTTTACTATTGCCTCATTAAAAACCTTGTCAAAAAACTAATTTTTGGGATAAAACAGGTTCAAGGGAAAAAGAGTGCATCGCGTGCTTTCAGACCTAATAGCCACATCCATTCTTGGCTGTTTACTTGCATATGTTAGTCCAATTTATAACATGATTAAGAAGTAATTGAGTTCGTACCTTAGCAGTAGTACCGCTTTAAGTGTGTCACGTTCTAGTTGTTCGGTAGTTGTACGTTGTTTCCCGCTTTGAGTTTATATGAGCCTTTGCCGGTTATTTCGACAGCTTGATATAGTCCTTCCTAGTTCGGTCCCAGCTTTCCGTTGTTCGGGTTTCTAGTGTGCAATGTTACTTTCCTCAATACTAAGTGCCCGACTCGAAAGTGTTGGAAGCTGGCTCTCGGTTGTAATACCTTTCTATTCACTATTTCTGGGCGGCCAACTGGACTAGGGCAGCCTCTCGCCTTTCATCCAATAGATTTAGGCTCGTAATCATGGCTTCACCGTTTGGCTCTTCCATCGCATATTGAAAACTAAGGCTCGGTTCTCCCACCTCGATTGGTTTTAAGGCTTCGGCATCGTAGACTAATGAAATGGGGTGACCCCGATGCTAGATTTTAAAGTCGTACGGTATGCCCATAGGACTTCGGGCTGGATCTCCTTTTATTTCCCTTTCCCACCGGTCAATCTCTTTTTTAGGTTTTGAAGTATGGTCTTATTTGTTGATTCTGCATGCCTGTTCCCACTAGGGTGATAAGGTGTTGATAGTATCTTCTTGATCTTGTGATCTTTGAAAAATTTACTTACCTTGCTGCCGACGAATTATTTTCCATTATCGCAAATGATCTCGGCCGGTATCCCAAATCAACATATTATGTGGTCCCCGATAAGGTCAATGCCTTCTTTTTCCCATACCTTTTCGAATGCTTGAGCCTCGACCCATTTGGAAAAGTAATCGGTCATGAATAGTATGAATTGAGCATTATCGGGTGCCTATGGTAGGGGACTGATGATGTCCATTCCCCACTTCTTAAACGGCCACGGGGACAAAACTGGGTGGAGCATTTCTCTGGAAGTCCTCGCACTTTGCATCTTTCTCCATTTCGGTCCAGTAATAGCCGGCTAATTAGCTTCTTAACCAAAGATTCTGCCCGAATGATTCTCGCAAGTGCTTTTGTGAATTTCTCTCAAGGAGTTCTGGTCTCTCTCGGTCCCAAGCATCTGGCTAACAGGATGTCGAAGGTTCTCCTGAACAATGCCCCTTCAACCAAGCTAAATCTTGCAGCCTTGGTATGCATGGCTCTCGATCCTTTGGGATCCGAAGGCAATTTTCCGGTCTTCAAGTAGTGTATGTACTTGTTCCTCCAATCCCAAGTTAAACTCGTTGAGTTTACTTTAGCGTGGCCTTCTTCTATCACCGACTTCATGAGCTGCACTACTATTTCCGAACTGAATTCATTTGCCTTGACCGATGACCCCAAGTTAGCCAGAGCATCGGCCTCGTTGTTCTGATCTCGGGGTACGTGTTGCAGGGTCCATTCCCTGAATTGATGCAGCGTTAGCTGTAATTTCTCTAAGTACCTTCACATTCGTTCTTCTTTTACTTCGAACGTCCCGTTAACTTGATTTACCACGAGGAGAGAGTCGCACTTAGCTTCAATCACTTCGGCCCCAAGGCTCTTAGCCAATTCTAAACCTGCAATCATGGCCTCATACTCGGCCTCATTGTTCGTTAATTTCATAATTCTGATAGATTGACTAATTACATTTCCCGTAGGCGGTTTTAATACGATGCCGAGCCCGGATCCCTTCGCTTTCGAGGCACCATCCGTAAAAGGATCTAGATTCCCGAGGTATTCCTCGAGGTTAACAGTAATTCCCTTTCAACTTCGAGTATTAAGGCCGGCGTAAAGTCGGTCACAAAGTCTGCCAAAATCTTATTGATGGTTCGAGGTCGTTTGCTCGATGTCGTACCCGCTGATTTCAACGGACCATTTGGCCAACCTACACGAAAGCTTGGGTTTGTGCATGATGTTCCTCAGCGGGTAAGAGGTCACGACACATATGTGGTGGTATTGAAAGTACGACTTTAGCTTTCTGGAAGCGCTTAGCAAAGCAAGTGCCGATTTTTCCAGGTGAGGATACCTTATTTCCGCCTCGCTTAGAGTTCTACTGACATAGTAAATAGGAAATTGTGTACCATCCTCCTCCCGGACTAAGACTCCACTTACTGCCACCTCAGAAACCGCCAAGTAAAGGTACAACTATTCGTCCGCCTTCAGAGTGTGTAGCTGGGGCGGACTCGATAGGTACCATTTGAGTTCTTCCAAAGCTTGCTGGCACTCTGGGGTCCAAGAAAAGTTATTCTTCTTTTATAACAATGAGAAGAATCGATGGCTTTTGTACGGGGACCTCGATATGATACGGCCCAGGACGGCTATATGCCCTGTCAGCCTTTGAATGACTTTGACGTTTTCTACCATGGTGATATCCTCTATGGCTTTGATTTTTTCGGGGTTGATCTCGATCCTTGATTGAATACCACGAACCCGAGGAATTTTCCCGATTTGACCCCCAATGCACACTTTTCAGGGTTCTGCTTCATATTGTATTTCTTTAGCATGTCAAAGGTCTCCTGCAAATGTTTCAAATGGTCCTCTACTTGCTGGGACTTAACATGTCATCAATATAAACTTCTTTTGATTTTCCTATATGTTCTTCGAATTCGATTTACTAGGCGTTGATAAGTGGCACCAGCGTTCTTTAGTCCGAACGACATTACATTATAACAGTAGGTGCCAAATTTAGTGATAAAAGAAGCCTTTTCTTAATCGTCCGGTCCATCCGAATTTGGTTGTACCCGAAATAGGCATCAAGAAAGCTGAGTATCTCATGCCTGGCCATCTCGTCGATCATCCGATAGATGTTAAGCAAAGGGAAAGAATCCTTGGGGCATGCCTTGTTTGGATCTTTTTAATCTACACATATTCTTAGCTTGTTCCCTTTCTTAGGCACTACCACTATGTTAGTTAACCAGTCCAAGTATTTATCTTCCTGAATAGACCCTATTTTAAGGAGTTTGGATACCTCGTCCCTGATGAACGTATGCTTGACCTTGGACTGCGGTCTCTTCTTCTGTTTAACTGGATGGAATTTCAGGTTCAAACTCAGCTTATGAGTGGTTACCTCCAGTGGGATCCCTGTCATGTCAAGATGGGACCAAGCGAAACAGTCTATGTTAGCTTTAAGAAAATTAATGACTATTTTCTTGAGCTCAGGGGTTAACCCCGTGCCCAGGTATATCTTTCGATCTGGTAGGTGTTCAATCAATATGACTTGCGACAACTCTTCGGCCGTCGATTTGGTAGCGTCAATATCATCATGAGCTATGAACGATCTCGGAATTCCGTAATCATCCTCTTCGTCTACTCCTCGTTCCCCTGGTTCGGCCGAGACTGACATCGGTGATTGCTACCTGGATCAATCAACACACATTTAACTCGAGATTTATTGATAAGTACAGATATAACTAGCGCATCATTGTGAGGTTGCACGATGCCCTCCACATCCTCATTGTTGAACGAAATGGTTCCCTCCAGGACATAATCCCGGGTGCATTTTTCCCTTGTGATAGATACTTTAGTGTGTTTTATCATTGGCCCTTGGGGAAATCGACCCCTCTGATGATCATGTTGATGACATGCTGAGTCTCCTCTTGTTCGACCCGTTTGTTGGCGTCCCTGTTCCTGAAGTGGTTTTTGTCTCGATCACTCAGAAATTCCCGGAGGTGGCTGTTATTGAAAAATCGGGCAACTTCTTCTCTCAATTGCCGGCAATCTTCGGTCCTGTGACCATGAGTGCCTTGATACTTACATATCAAGTTAGTATCTCTTTGGGTAGGGTCGGACTGCTACTTGGTCTCTTTGATGTGCCCGATGGCTGACACGATGCTGATAGCATCAACATTGAAGTTATACTCTGATAATCTTGGTGTTTCCCTGCCCTCGAGCGGCCTATTGAAAACATTTTTAGTCATTAAACCTCGGCTACTGGGTCCTCGGTCGCTTCTCTTCTCATTCCTGGCAAGGTGGCGCCCGGACCCATTTCCGCTACGGTCTCTGCTGTATGGTTGGTACTGATCCCATACCGACCTTGGCTCATGATCGACGGCTCTCTTAGACCTAACAAACCCAGAAGAGGCACCGAGTTGGTCATTCTCGACCCTGATCTTCAACTGGTACCTACTGCACCTTATTTTGCACCAGACAAAACAAACTATAACTTATAGTACTCTACAAGGTTAATTAAAGTTTAGAGTCGCCACCTAGTATTTAAGGTATACTAAGACACCTATACTACACTATATAATGTACACTAAATTATGGCTTGTGAAACCAGTTGAGATTCTAGGTAAGGGTTCAAGTTATCTCGAGGGGAAGGTGTTAAGCATCCCTCAAGATCCACAAAGTGGTTCCTATGGACTCAATCAAACAAATGAGGGAAGGTTCAAAATAATAACTAATTTTTGTATGACGAATATCAAAAGTAATTCGGATGAAGAGTGACTAAACATGAGAAGTAATAAAATGATGTACAAAGGATGTGAAATATGTACGTGAAAATTACAATTTTTGATGACTTGGTAAAAAGTGAAGAAAATATGTAATGACAAATAGAGTATTTGTAAACTAACTAAATGAATTGTAATTAAAGAATGCACTTGGAAGAATTTGATTTATATTCAAAGGTAGACTATTTTGAGTAATACGCTAAAAGTAAAAGAGAAGAAAAACTCACTTTAAAGCGATTTGCAAGAGTGGGGGAAGAATTATCTTTAAATAGTTTTATATAGTAAATAGGATAAGAAAAGAGGATTTAATATTTATAAGAAATTATAAAATTTATTTGAAATGAAGAGTAATTAAATGTGAATATCATATACCAAAACACAAATACCTATGGAATAGGATCATATAAAGAGTGAACGTATATGAAAATTATGTCTTTTAATGATTCAATAAATGTATAAAATATGTAGCAATAAATAAAGTATTTATAAATTAACTAAATGAATTTTAATCATAAGAACAAACTCGAAAAGATTTAATTGGCACCTAAAAGTCAACTGTTTTGAATATATGAATAAAATATAAGGAAGACTTGTTTAAAATAATTGATAAAGGTGGGAAAGAACTATCTTAGAATATACAATATGAAGAACTGATGATTTCAAAACAAATAGGAACATTAAAAAAAAAAGAATTATATCAAAATACATATGGGAAAGTATTATCCACAAAATTTTTTTTATATATATATATATTCCAAAAACAAACAAATGACAAAGAATAATGTAACAATATTAGTTTTAAAAGAATGGCCAAAATTATTTTAAAATAACATAAAGAAATTCGAGGAATATACCCTACTCCATAAAGTGTTGCGAATAAAGGAAATCTACACAATAAGGTATTTATGTCTAGAACAATGAAAACTAACAACCATTTACAATTTAGCTTGAGTATAATTATATAGTAAAAAAAATATAACCAAAATACTTTCATGAGGAACCATGCCAAATCCAAATAAGCTTATTCACAAATATATATATATATATATATATATCTAATTTGGTTAGCAAGATGCATGAGTCTAGTTATTTGATTTGATCGTAGCAAATGCACGTTTAAAATTTCAAGTATTATGTACTAACTTTAATTAGAATAAAGTACCTAAATGATTGAATATATTTTTTTGTTTAATTAAGCACACTAGTATATATTATTTACTTTGGGCAAATATTATGACATACTGTTATCTACATCCATGGTTTCATCTAATTAGCTAGGTGCATACCTATTCAAATTAATCATAATATAATACATATTCAATAACCTAATTATATGCACAAGCTTCATGAATTTACTTAACATATAACATCACAATTTTGACCGATTATTAACCATATGCGATCCCCTTAGTGTTTAGCAAATAGATAATATCAAAAAAAAAAAAAAGCAAGTATAACATCCATCTATGGCTTTAATATATTTCACGTTTGAGTACATCAGAGAATGGCAGGTACGAAGCAGGATATTTGACAAGGTTCGTCTTTGTCTCCACGCGTCGTCTTCCAAAGCGACTTCATATGATTGTACCTCGCAAAAGATAAACAAAATTGTTAGTAAGATAATATAAAGTAAGATAAATTAAATATTACTAATTCTGAAATTAAGCAATACTAATCTAAGGAATACCGCTCAAAGAGATCAAAGATTGTTGATGTTGGATCATGGAATATTTATCTTGACAAGAATTTATCTACATGATAAAATATGTATCACAAGCACTAAGGGATATAGCTCAGTTGGTAGAGCAACTCGTTTACACGCGTGCCAATATTTTTCAAGGGAGTTCATCATACAATCAGAAAAATTGATCTTGTTGAGAAATCGATATCTTACTCCATAACTTTGAGGGAACCATAGCCTGACAAAGAGTTCGGTCCAATTAGGATGTGAAATGGGTGCATAAGGATGTTGTGCTCAGACTGGAATACAATCATGAAATTGAAAGTACCAGAGATTCCTAGAGGCATACCATCAGAAAAACTTCCTTGACCGATTGGGTAGATCAAGAAAACTGCAGTAGCAGCTGCAACAGGTTTCTTTGAAAATATTTTTATAAAAGATCATTTTTCTTTTTGAAAATGATTCGAAATGTTTTTTTTTTGAAAATTGTTTTAGAAAATGATTTTAAGATATTTTGGAGGCTCAGATGGTGTATGTCATATAGCAATAAGACATAAGAAAGCGCACGCCGACTTGGTAGCAACTCCGGTGGCCATCCACGTTGCTTCCTGAAGCACGAACATTCACAGTCTCGTCTTTTATTTTTCTTTGGCTTTCGTTATCGCCTCGTTATTTTGGGCCCAATCTGAGGGTCATTTGGGATTCGTGGCCTCAAAAGATTATTCTCATCGCCCTTATTGTATATATCTTGTTCAAAACAGTGAGCGTTTGATGAGTGTAACACCCTTGCAAAATTAGTTCGTAAAACAACGCCAGTAGTGCCACAATATTGCTACTATCACGATGATCAGAAGTTCAGAACCAAAGTTAGGCCAATATAATCACAAAGTGATATAGCAACGAGTTCCAAATCAGTAACTTCCCACAACTTTCATGACCCAAAATCCACTATAGGTCGTGAGGGCGCCTAACGCCGCCGTCAGGCAAGCCAATGTTAACTCATCAATTTACTTACTCATTTATTACTCTCGAGATCATAATATCCATTACTTAAACAGTATAAAATAGAATTTGCATGGGAAAAATGATAATAACTATGTGATCTACAATAACAATCAACCAGCAGAAACCCCCAAAATCCTGTGTCACAAGTACATGGGCATGAACTAAGAAACATTATATAATACAACATCTGTCTGGAATACAAGTTAGACAGGAAAATATAAATAACTCTGATAGATACTCTGCAGACTGCGGATCAGAGCGCGAAATGTAGCTCATGGTAAAGTCCCTGCAAGGGCGCATCTCTGCGCCTAAAAGGCCACCAGACATATAAGTTCCTGCACAAAAAGTGCAAGTGAAGTATGAGTACGTAAATCAACGCGTACCTAGTAAGTATATAGCCTAACCCCAGAGAAGTAGTGACGAGGGGTCGACATCAACACTTACTAGTGGTCCAATATGATAGATACAGTAGAAGTAAATAGGGAGTCAGAGTAGATAAACGAAATAACAAGTGTAAATACGTGGTACAGTCCTCCTCTTAGCAATGACTCAAACTCTCAGCTAGTAACCACCTCCTTAATCAGAGTATGTATATATAATGGACCTTACCAGATAGGTCGTCACAGATCAATCAGGAACAAGTTCACAGATATGCTGGCTTCTTCCCAGTTATTACGCACGATTTCATAAGAGTATCTTATAGAAATGCCGAGGCGTACGGCCCGACACCGTCATAATATATGCACTACTGAGGGTCGAAAAGCATGAATCGTAGATACATCTATTATATTGCCAAGGCGAACGGCCCGATCCCATCATAATGTGCGCACTGCCGAGGGTCGAACGACACGAACCATAGATATCTATTATACTGCCAAGGCGAAAGGACCGATCCCATTAGAATAAGAAGCTTTAACGGGTCATTGATCCCACTCATGAATAGCTGTGTGCATTATAACTTTTAAGGGAAACCTTTCGATGAAAATGCATAACGCGGGAGAAATTCGTAAGGGGAGTGCAATTATTTCACGGGTAATCATGAAGCCCGTCAAATCTCTACCATATCGAGTCTGTCGCTCTACCCAAGTCTCATCTCAAGTCGCAACGCAAAATAAAGGAATTAAATAGGCAGTAGACAACTCAAGTAGTACAGCTACAGCATGGTGTGAACCTAAGTCTACCCCGACATAACATGAATCTAGATACGCACGGACTCTCGTCACCTTGTGCGTACGTAGCCCCCGCAATAAGTAACACATAACAATTACATCACCTAGGGGTAGTTTTCTCCTCACGGGGTTAGACGAGAGACTTACCTCGCTCCGAAGTTCCATAACCGGCTCCAACGCCACTCTAACACCTCAAATCGATGCCGGTCGCTCCAATAACTAGTCAAATAAGGTGCAAACCAACAAAAATATTCTCATACTCATAATTAATTAATTTTAATAATTTCCAACTCGCTCGAAAAGTCAATAAGTACCCGGATTCCAAAAAATTTTGAAGATAAATATTACCCATAACAATACGAACTCAAATATATGATTTATTTTTAATTCCATGCCCAAATTCTTGGTCAAAATCCAAAATATCAATTTCTAGGTTTCCTTTCAAAATCCCACAATTTTTCATAAATTTCATGTATAAATCCGTACACAACTCATGTATTTAACTCACAATAGATGAGAATAGCTTACCTCACAATAGATGACAAAAATCTCCTTTTCAAGAACTCAATGGTCGCCAACCAAGTGAAAAATGGGAGAAATGAGCAAAATTCCCGATTTAAAACAATTCACCCAGATGTTTTCCTTCGTAGCGAACGCGGAAATTGCATCGCGTTCGCGAAGCACAAAAAGTCACTGCCCAAAAATCCTCTTATGCGAATGCGAGGTCTCTCTCACGAACGCAAAGCACACCGGGTCAGACCTTTGCGAACACGGTCCTTCTTACGCGAATGTGAAGAACAACATCACTTGCCTCACTAGTAACCCTTCGCGAACGCGGGACCTCCTTCGTGAACGTGAAGGGTAAATTCCAGCAACCCTCAACTTCCTCTAAGCGAACGTGGGAGCATCTTCGCGAACACGTAAAAGGAAACCAGACACCAGCAAATCTGAAGCTTCAACCATCATCCAAGTCCAAATTCCAATCCGTTGACTATCTAAAATCCATCCTAGGCCCCCGGGACCTCAACCAAACTTACCAACACGTCCCAAAATACAATACGAACTTAGGTGAAGCTTTAACCCATGTCAAATAACATCAAGATCATGAATCGCGCCTCGAATCAAACTTATAAATTTCTAATTTTTCAAATTCTATATCTTGTGCCGAAATATATCAAATATATCGGGAATAACTTCAAATTTTGCACACAAGTCCTAAATGACATTACTAACCTATTCCAACTTCTGGAATCGATATCCGACCCTGATATCAAAAAGTCCACTCCCGGTCAAACTTCCCCAAAAATTTAACTTTCGCCATTCCAAGCCTAATTCCATTACGAAACTCTAACTCACAAACCGAACACGCTCCTAAGACCACGATCACCATATGGAACTATTCTCAGGCTCAAAATCTCAAACAAACGTCGATAATATCAAAATCGATTTCATCCCAAACTTAGAGAATTCTTAAACCTTCAAAATGCCAACCTTCTGTAATAAGTGCCAAAATATACTCGGGCCACCCGATACTCGACCCGAACATACGCCCAAGTCCGAATTCATCATACGAACCTATTGGAACCTTCAAATCACGATTCCGAGGCCGTTTACTCTAAAGTCACACCTTAGCCACAGAACCACCTGACTCAGACTCAAATCCAGCGGCAAAACCATTTTAGCATTAAGTCACAGCTGGGGAGCGCACACAAAAATCGCTGGAAAATATTTCTGATGGCCTAGAACTCCTGCCAGATATAGCGAAAGAACAAAATCAATGGTCAAAATATTACAACATATAAACCCAAACAAATAGTCCAAAGAAAATCTCAAAGGAGTAAAATGGAACAAGCTCAGTTCGACAATGGCGACGAAGAGGCCATCAAAGATACAACAAGTCTGCAAATAATCAAACCTCAGCGAGGATATTTCAAGGTGTTGCTACGACGGCGGGACCACCAAAACGACGTACGAACGGGTCGTCGGAGAACTTGAATTCCGGCAAGATCTGGAGTTTTGGCTAGCTGAGTCGCCATTACTGTTTTACCATTTTTTCAGGCTAGCAAACACAAAGACTACTAAAAAAAAAAAAAAGACGAGCCAAATCTCCCTTTCATTCCATCAAGATCCAAAAAAGAAAAAAAAAGGAGATGAGAAGGAGAGAGAGCGAGAGAGGCGACAGTGACAGCCATGGCCATCGCCAATCATCACCTCCGGCGGCGGCACTAGGCATGGGAGGACGAGAGCTAGAGAGAGAGAGAGTGGGAAAAGGGATTGGGCAGGTTTTGGGTCTCTCACTTGAGAGAGAATGAGAGAGGAGATGAGAACCCTTGGGAGATGGGGGAACGACAGCTGTTGGTTCTCTTTTATGTGAGAGATGATAAATGAGGGGGGAAGTCTATTAAGGTTTCTTCTCCCTCTGTAAAAAATCTGATGATAGGTGTAAAATTGAAGCCCCAAAAAATGTGTAGTCTTCACTTATATTTATATAAAATATGAGACCCTTTTTTCTATTTAATAGAGCCTTGCGGATCGGTTCGGAGACGTCCGTACTTATCTTCAAGAGGCTATAGGGTGTTTGTACACCTCTCTTTCTTCATCTCCTATCGTGCAATTGAAGTTATGCTAAGTATCTTTCTCTTGTTCTCTCAAAGATGGTGAGAACGTGCGCAGCAGATGTACCCAGTCGTGGAGGAGCTGCTCCCCCTGTTGCTAGAGGCCGAGGCAGGGCTCCAGCTCCTGCCAGAGGACGAGGGCGTCCTAGAGTTGCTATAGTCGTGCCACCGGTGGATCCAGTGGAGGAACCTATTATTGAGAAGCAGGGCGAGGTACCTGTAGCTGAGCCAGCCCTAGCGGATTTCATGTCCGTACCAGGATTTTAGGAGGTCATGCGTCGTATGCTGGGGTTTATGGACTCTATGACGCAGGCTAGTCTATTTCTAGTGGACCCAGCCACATCTCAAGCAGGAGGGAGAGCACTAACCTCTACCGCTCAGGCTCCAGCGCATGCTGCAACCGTATATCAGACCCTAGGTGCACTACCCGTGGGTGGAGCTCAGTCAGTTGCAGCGGCTATACTAGAGCCCAGACCAGCAGCGACCGACGAGATGCAGAAGCTATTGGATAGATGGACCAGACTGCGTCCTCTTGCCTTTAGGGGTGAGCGACATGAGGACCCCCAGGACTTTATTGATTGTTGCATGAACAGACTGCACAACATGAGGATATTAGAGTCCCACGGGGTGGATTTTAGCACCTTTCAGCTGGAGGGCAGGGCTTGTGGATGGTGGCAGTCCTATCTTCTCAGTAGACCAGCAGGTTCTCCGCCCTTGACTTGGGAACAGTTCACACGTCTCTTTCAGGAGAGATATATCCCACCATCTCAGAGGAAAGAGTTACGGGGTCAGTTTGAGCGGCTCCAGCAGGGTCAGATGTCTGTGACCAACTATGAGATGAGATTCTCTAAGTTATCTCGCCAAGCAATTATGATAATCCCCACTGATGCAGAGAGAGTGTGAAGGTTTATTCGGGGTTTGCACTATGGTATCCAGGTCACTATGGCCCGAGAGATTGAGATAGGGACTCCTTACGAGCAGCTTGTGGAGATAGCTCGGAGGATCGAGGGTATTCGTCAGCAGGGCCGAGAGCAGGCGCCAAGGGACAAGCGATTTTGATATTTCTGGAGGGTTCAATAGTGTTCCATCTGGGGGCAGAGGTCAGTTTGTGAGGGGCCAGTCTAGCAGGCCCATGTATCCAGCACCGCCACCTTCTCTGGGTGATCCGGTGCGGCATTATTTCAGTGCCATTCCAGAGAGCTCCTACCGTCCACCGCCTAATCAGGGTTCCTCCAGTGGGAGTTCAGTCCCTAGAGTCAGACTCAGGTTTTGTCATATTTCGCACCGAGAAGTTGCTTTGATTGCGGGAATCTTGGTAATGTGAGGAGATTCTTTCCAAGGCTTTAAGGCAATGTAGTACAGTAGGGTCATCAGCCCATGTTTACCGCACCAATTGTCGCACCAGTTGTCCGGTCGCCCAGAGGCAGAGGGCAAGTGGGTAGGGGCCGCCCTAGAGGTGGAGGCCAATCAGGTAGCGCACCAGCTAGGTTCTATGCGTTTCCAGCCAGACTAGATGCAATAGCCTTAGATGCTGTGATCACACGTATTACTTCTGTCTGTGGTAGGGATGCTTCGGTACTATTTGATCCAAGGTCTACGTATTCATATGTTTCATATCTGTTTGCTCATTTTCTGGGTGTTCCTCACGAGTCCTTGGCTACTTCTGTATATGTGTTCACGCTAGTGGGCGATTCTATTATGGTGGATCGAATCTACTGGTACCGTATAGTGACTTTCTATGGTTATGAGACCAGAGTGGATCTTCTGTTGCTCGACATGACCGACTTTGAGGTCATCCTGGGCATGGACTGGTTATCCCCATATCATGCTGTCCTCGATTTTCATGCCAAGACTGTTACCTTGGCGATACCAGGGTTGCCTAGATTGGAGTAGAAGGGCTCATCTATCAGTGCATTAGTTGGGTTATCTCTTTCCTGAAGGCTCGGCACATGGTTGAGAAGGGTTGTTTGGCTTATCTAGCTTATGTTCGGGATACTACTGCAGAGACTCCGATGATTGGTTCAGTGCCCGTGGTGCAGGAGTTCTCCGATGTGTTTCCTTCTGATCTACCAGGTATGCCGCCAGATCGTGATATTGATTTTTGTATTGATTTCGCTCTAGGTACCCAGCCTATCTCTATTCCACCATACCGCTTGGTTTCGAAAGAGTTGAAGGAGTTGAAAGAACAGCTTGAGGAGTTGCTAGCAAAGGGGTTCGCCAGGCCGAGTGTTTCGCCTTGGGGTGCACCGGTGTTGTTCATGAAGAAGAAGGATAGGACTATGCTAATGTGCATTGATTACCGCCAGTTGAACAAAGTTACCATTAAGAACAAATACCTGTTTCCGCATATTGATGATTTGTTTGACTAGTTATAGGGTGCCAAGGTGTTCTCTGAGATCGACTTGAGATCGGGGTATCATCAGCTGAAAATTCGTGCTTCAGATGTTCCGAAGATGGCTTTCCGGACTAGATATGGCCACTATAAGTTTCTAGTGATGTCCTTCGGCTTGACCAACGCCCCGCCGTCGTTTATGGATTTGATGAACCGGGTGTCCAGGCTATATATTGACTCATTTGTCATTGTCTTCATTGATGACATATTGATCTGCTCACGTAGCATGGAGGAGCACGAGCATTTTTTGAGAGTTGTGCTTCAGACCTTGCGAGAACAGAAGCTATATGCTAAGTTCTCCAAGTGTAAGTTCTGGTTAGATTCTGTGGAATTCTTCAGGCATGTTGTATCAGGCGAGGGTATTAAGGTAGATACCAGGAAGATCGAGGTAGTCAGAGTTGGCTTTATCCTACCACACCGACCGAGATCAGGAGTTTCTTGGGGTTAGCAGATTAACATCGTCGGTTTGTGGAGGGCTTCTCATCTATGGCTGCACCTTTGACTAGATTGACTCATAAGGGTGCTCCGTTCCGATGGTCCGATAATTGCAAGGCAAGCTTTCAGAAGCTCAAGACAACTTTGACTACAACACCAGTTTTAGTGTTTCCTTACGGTTCAGGAATGTATACTGTGTATTGTGACGCTTCACGCGTTGTCCTGGGTTGTGTATTGAGGCAGTAGGGGCGATTTATCGCATATACTTCACGTCTGCTGAAGCCCCATGAGAGAATTACCTCGTGCATGATTTGGAGTTAGCTAGTTCATGCTCTTAAAATTTGGAGGCATTATCTTTATGGTGTGTCTAGTGAGATTTACACCGATCATTGCAGCTTTCAGCATTTGTTCAAGTAAAGGGATCTCAATTTGAGGCAGCATAGGTGGCTTGAGTTACTAAAGGACTATGATATTACCATCCTTTATCATCCGGGCAAGGAGAATGTGGTTACGGATGCCTTGAGCAGAAAGGCCAAGAGTATGTGCAGTTTGGCCTTCCTTTCAGCAGAAGAGAGGCCATTGGCTTTGGACATCCGGTCCTTGGCTAACAGACTTGTGAGGTTGGATATTTCAAAGCCTAGTCGAGTTCTTGTATGCGTGGTCACTCAATCTTCATTATTCGAGCATATCAAGGATCGTCAGTACGATGATCCGTACTTTCTGGTTCTTAGGGAGATAGTACGAGTGGTGCCAAGGAGGCTAATATCGGTGAGGATGGTGTTCTACGACTCCAGGGTCGTCTATGTGTTCCTAATGTTGATGGATTGAGGGAGAAGATTCTAGAGGAGGCACACAGTTCTCGCTATTCTATCATCTAGGTGCTACAAAGATGTATCGAAGGCGGCTGAATAAGTACATAATTGAGTATATAGCGAGATGCCTAAATGGCCAGCATGTGAAGTATGAGCACCAGAAGCCAGGTGGCCTACTTCCGCAGATGACAATACCTGAGTGGAAATCGGAGCACATCACCATGGACTTCATAGTTGGGTTGCCACGGACGCTGAGAAAGTTTGATGCTGTTTGGTTGCCTGGTGCGCCTGTTTCCATCATTTCAAATAGAGGCCCTCAGTTCACTTCGCACTTCTAGAGAGCAATACAAAGCGAGTTGGGTATCCAGGTAGAGCTCAGCACAGCCTTTTATCGGCAGACGGACAATCGGAGGGGACAGTTCTGATCTTGGAAGATATGCTTAGACCATGTGTGATCGACTCCGGAGGGAAGTGGGATCGATTCTTGCCTTTGACTAAGTTTGCTTATTACAACAGTTATCAGTGTAGCATTGAGATGGCTCCATTTGAGGCTCTGTATGGTCGGCGGTGTCATTCGCCCATCGGATGGTTTGAGCCCGACGAGTTTAGGTTATATGGCACTGATTTAGTAAAGGATACCTTGGAGAAGGTGAAGTTGATTCAGGAGATTATAATTTGCTTGATGGCTCGTGTATGTTGAAGTTAGTAGGTGGTAATTGGGAGCTCTTAATTCACATCTAGTTAAAGTGTTACTTATTTACTGTTTATTCTTGTGTTATTATTATTGATGTATTCCATGCCTATTTAGAATTTCTGTACTTTATTTATTGGCCCATTGTAAGTGTCGATGTCGATCCCTCATCACTACTTCTTTCGAGGTTAGACTAGATAGTTACTGGGTATATGTTGTTTATGTACTCATGCTACACTTCTGCACGAGGCAGGTGCATTTGGCAGTAATTCAGGCGCATATCCCCATTACCCCGAGGCATAGTGATGAGCTTCTCTCTGTGTCCGTTCTGCAGCACCCGCAATCTCTCTTTTGTATTTATTTTTCTGTCTATCTATTCCAGACAGTAGTATAGATGGTTTTTTTGTATACTCTACTAGTTGCTCATACACATGTGACACCGAATTTTGGGAATATTCTAATAGACACTTCATATTTTTTTGAGTATTAAATTCACTGTATTTACTCTTTCATTAGTTTATGCATTACTTTACTATAATTTTCCACTAATCATTTTCTTAATAAATAAAAGAATCAATTACTTTGAAATTATTAAAAAGAACAAATACATGATTAGTTCACTGTTGGCTTGCCTAGCGGTGACGTTGGGCGCCATCACAGCCTACAGAGGGAAATTGGGTCGTGACAGGAAATAGGAGTGAACACCATGACTTCATAGCCAAATGTTTGAAGAAAGGACTTGCATCTCATATGTTGGAACTTAAGTCAAGTGAAATATCAAAGTAAGGTTGCCATGGTATTTTATTGTTTGGTTTTTTGGGTGATGTTTGGTTGTCCCTCTCGAAGATTTCTGGGTTGAGAGCATCATTGCACTGTTTCAAAAGAACTACCCTAGTTTTCCAATGCTGAGGTAATTAATTTGAAACAGTGGGGAGACCGAACCCTTATGTAGAGTTTCCTACATATCTTGCTAAATCTAGAATCAGGTCAAAACGTAGTTCGAGCAAACTACTAAAATTATGAGATTTGTGTGGTTGTGATGAATGAGTGACCACTCCTTGAGAAGAATTGCGATTATGAATGATAACCCTCGGTGGGTGGGTGGAGTAGCTTCTAAATAAGAGATAGATGGTAGCATAGCGCATGGATCAGTCTGAAATGACGGAAGTCAGTGAAAATGCAAAGTCTGATTAAAAAGAATATGTCAAATCAGTGAAAGATGTTCCAAGTTAGATTGATGTATCTTTGAAAAGCATGGTAGAATTCGGATGATAATATGATTATGAGGATGGTCATAAAGATGGGAATGGGCATGTGTATTTGAAAGGTTAAGGTTCAACACAAGTCAACCAGAAATTATTTAGACAAAGAGGACTTAATAGTGGACAACAAATAGAATGTATATGTAACAGATAAAGAATACATAACAATGGCAGAAAAAGAATATGTAACAAATATACAAAAAGGATATGGAAGGATTAATTCAGCTGAAGCAAGCTACAGCAAGATTGTGTGTATAGTGACCTAGGAATTCTAAGAGTAGATTTAGATTCGGACATAGTTAACCTCGTATTCCAATCTCTGAAACTAGAGAGTTTTGAAAGAAGGTTTGGAGGGGTGAAAAGACAACCCTCGCGTGACTTGTGTGTGATTATGTACGACCAAGTGTCGACAGAGAAATAATGACAATTCAATAAGGTAGCACCAAAGCATGTGACAAAGAATATACAACATAGGCACTGTGAAAGCATATACAACATGGGTATGTGTAAAAAAGAACACACATCATAGGCATATTCAAAGAACATACAACATAGGCATGATAAAGAATATGTAGCCTGAAGCACGAAATAGAGAATACACGACCTGAAGCATGCAATATAGAATAGCAACTTGAAGCACACAACAAAGAATATACAACACAAGGCAAATGACAAAGAATATACTGTTTGAAGCATGCGATGAAGAATATACGACTTGAACCAAAGAATATACAACTTAAAGCAAGGAATATACAACTTGAAACAAAGAATATATAATTTGAAGCGTAGAATATACGACTTGAAGCATGAGACAGAAAGAATGAAAATTGGAGTGTTGGAGAATCTGTAATCCCTCAAGTAATTGATCAAATCTACTGTGGTTAGAACCTAAAGTATCCCCAGCAGAGTCGCTATGTTGTTGCACCCTATTTTGCACAAGACAAAACAAACTACAACTTATAGTACTCTACAAGGTTAATTAAAGTTTAGAGTCACCATCTTGTATTTAAGGTATACTAGGACACCTATACTACACTATATAATTGTAACGACCCGACCGGTCGTTTTAAGGTCTAGCGCGTCGTTCAACGATTTGAGGCCTTGAGCAGCTTCACTTTAGGTATTTGTACATGTGGTGGGAATTGAATTTTGGGAAGTCGGGATTAGGTTGGAAAGAAAATTTTAATTTCAGAAGCTTTAAGTTAGAAGAATTGACCGAGGTGTGACTTTTAAGTAAACGACATCGGAATCAGGATTTGAAGGTACCAATAGGTTCGTAAAATGATTTCAGACCTGAGAATATGTTCGGGTCGAGAATTGGGTGGCTCAGAAGTATCTCGGTGCTTATTACGGAAGGTTGGCATTTTGAAGGTTTAAAAAATTTTTAAGTTTGGGTTGAAGGGGATTTTGACGTTATCGATGTCCAGTTGGGATTCCGAGCCTGGGAAAGCTCCATATGGTGACTCTGGTCTTGGGAGTGTATCCGGATGTGGGTTTGGAGGTCCGTAGGTCGTTTCGGCGTCAATTGGTGAAAGTTGGAAATTGGATGATTTTTGGGAAGTTTGACCGAGAGTGGACCTTTTGGTATCGGGGTCGGATTTTGATTTCGGAAGTGGGAGTAGCTCCATTATGTCAATTATAACTTGTGTGCAAAATTTGAGGTCAATCAGACGTGATTTGATAGGTTTTGGCATCGGATGGAGAAGTTAGAAGCTCAATAGTTCATTAGGCTTGAATCGATAAGCAATTTGTAGATTTGATGCTATTTGATGTGATTTGAGGCCTCGAGCAAGTTGGTGTCATGTTATTGGACTGGTTGGTATGATTAGACGGGGTCCTGGGTGCCTCGAGTGAGTTTCGGGATGGTTTTGAATCGGTTCTCCTTGTTTTGTCACTGTTGTGATGGTTTCTGGTTTCCCCCTTCGCGAACGCGAAGGGTCTCATGCGTTCACGAAGAGGAATTTTGGGGCTACTGGGAATTGGCCATCACGAACGCAATGAAGGAGACGCGAACGCGAGGCAAAAGCTGGGAAGCCTCAACGCGAACACGAGCTAGAGGCCGTGAACGCGAAGAACAAGGGAAAGCTGGGGATTGCCAGGCGTTAAGCCTTCGTGAACGTGGCTAGTGACCCGCGAACGTAAAGGGAAGTGGTCACAAGGATTCGTGAACACGAAGAGTCATTTGGAGGCTGAGATTTTTGGCCTTTGCGAACGTGATTGCCTTTCCGCGAACGCGAAGAGGATCAGGCTGCTTGGGCAGACTGGTTTTTAAACGGGGTTTGGGTTCATTTCACTCATTTTCCACACGGCTTGGGTGAGTTTTGGAGCTCTTCAAGGGAGTATTTTCATCATCCAATGCAAGGTAAGTGAATCTTATATTATGTTAGTGAAATACATGGATTATATATGGATTTAGACATGAGAATTTGTAGAAATTTGTTTTTACAATTATAACGCGGGAAAAACTTTTCTTTATGTTTTTATATGTTTTCATCGAAAAGTTTCCCTTAAAATTTATAACTCACGCGTCTATTCATGAGCGGGGTCAAGGACCCATTAAAGATTTTTATTCTAATGGAATCGGGTCGTACGCCTCAGCATTTCTATAAAATACTCTTATGAGATCATGCGTAATAATTGGCAAGAAGCCAACATATCTGTGAGCTTGTTCCTGATTGAACTGTGACGACCTAAATATATATATACACACACACACACTCCGATTGAGGAGGTAGTTACTAGCTGAGAGTTTGAATCATTGCTGAGAGAAGGACTGTACCACGTATTTACACTTGTTATTTCGTTTATCTACTCTGACTCCCTGTTTACTTTTACTGTATATGTCTTGTTGAACCACTAGTAAGTGTTGATGTCGATCCCTCGTTACTACTTCTCTAGAGTTAGGCTAGATACTTATTGGGTACGCGTTGATTTATGTACTCATACTACACTTGCTGCACTTTCTGTGCAGGTTCATATATATCTTATGGTTTTTGGGCGCACAGGCGCGGCTATTTCAGGGAGTTTACCATGAGTTGCATCTCATATTACGATCCGCAGCCTGCAGAGTCTCCATCAGAGTCATTTTTTTTTCTGTACAACTTGTATTCCAGACAGATATTGTATTTTATTATATTTTCCTAGTTGATGCTCATGCACTCGTAATACCGGATTTTGGAGGTTCCTACGGGTTGTTCACCACTATAGTTCTATAAATTCTATTTTCATTAATAAAAATTATGATTTTCAGATACTAGAATGAGTAATTAAATTGACTATACACTGTTGGCTTGCCTGACGGCGGTGTTAGGTGCCCTCACGACCTATAGTGAATTTTAGGTAGTGAAAATAATGTACACTAAATTATGGACTGCGAAACTGAATGAGATTCTAGGTAAGGATTCAAGTTACCTCGAGGGGAAGGTGTTAGACATTCCTCAAGATCCAACAAATGTGTTTCCTGTGGACTCAATCAAACAAATGAGAAAAAGTTCAACAGAATGACTATATATATATATATATATATATATATATATATATATATATATATATATATA
>MCJB01052819.1:238811-255340 GCA_002018475.1 Nicotiana obtusifolia | reverse complement strand
TTATATATATATATATATATATATATATATATATACATACATATATATATATATATATATATATATATATATATATATATATAAATAATTTGGTTAGCAGGATGCATGAGTCTAGTTATTTGATAAGATTGCAACAAACGCATGTTTAAAATCTCAAGTACTATGTACTTACTTTAATTAGAATAAAGTGTCTAAATGATTGAATATATTTTTTTGTTTAACTAAGCACACTAGTATATATTATTTACTTTTGGCAAAAATTATGATATGATATTATCTACATCCATGGCTCCATCTAATTAGCTAGGTGCACACCTATCCAAATTAATCATAATACAATACATATTAATAACCTAAATACATGCACAAGCTTCATGAATTTACCTAACATATAACATCACAATTTAGCCCGATTATTAACTATATGTGATCCCCTAAGTGTTTAGCAAATAGATAATATCGAAAAAACAAGCAAGTATAACATCTATCTATGACTTTACTATATTTCACGTTTGAGTACATCCAAGAGCGGGAAGTACAAAGCGGGGAATTTGACAGGGTTCGTCTTCGTCTCCGAGCTTCGTCTTCCAAAGCGACTTCATATGATTGTACCTCGGAAAAGAGAAACAAAATTGTTAATAACATAATATAAAGTAATATAATATTACTAATTTTGAAATGATTTTTCTTTGAAAATATTTTTATAAAAGATCGATTTTCTTTTTGAAAATGATTTGAAATGTTTTTTTTGAAAATTAGTTTAGAAGATGATTTTAAAATATTTTTAAGGCTCGGATGGTGTATTCCATATAGAAATAAGACATAAGAAAGCGCACGCCGACTTGGTAGCAACTCCGGTGGCCATCCGAGTTACCTCCTAAAGCACGGACATTCACATTCTCGTCTTTTATTTTTCTTTAGCTCGCCTCGTTATTTTGGGCCCAATTCGAGGGTCATTTGGGACTCGTGGCTTCAAAAGATTATTCTCATCGCCCTTAGTGTATATATCTTGATCGAAATAGTGAGCGTTTTGATGAGTGTAACACCCGTGCAAAATTCGTTCGTAAAACGAGGACAATAGTGCCACAATATTGCAACTATCGCGATGATCAGAAGTTCACGACCAAAGTTAGGCCAATACAATCACAATCTGAGATAGCAACGAGTTCCAAATCAGTAACTTCCCACAATGAAAGAGACCAACTAGGCAGCGTAAAGATTTAACAATTATAGCCACGAAACCACCTGACTCAGACTCAAATCCAGCGGCAAAACCATTTAAACATCAAGTCACAGCTGGGGAGTGGACACAAAAATCGCAGGAAAATATTTCTGCTGGCCAAGAACTCCAGCCAAAAATAGCAAAAAAACAAAATCGACGGTCAAAATATTACAACAGATAAACCCAAACAAACAGTCCAAAGAAAATCTCAAAGGATTAAAATGGCACAAGCTCAGTTTGACAATGGCGACGAAGACGCCGCCAAAGGATACAACAAATCTGCAAATAATCAGACCTCAGCGAGGGTATTCCGAGGCATCGCTATGACAGTGGGACCACCGGAACGACGCACAAACGGGTCGCCGGAGAACTTGAATTCTGGCAAGATCTGGAGTTTTGGCTAGCTGAGTCGCCATTACTGTATTGCCATTTTTTCAGGCTAGCAAACACAAAGACTACTCAAAAAGAAGACGAGCCAAATCTCCCTTTCATTCCATCTAGATCCAAAAAGGAAACAAAAAGGAGATGAGAAGGAGAGAGAGCGAGAGAGCGACAGTGGCAGCCATGGCCGTCGCCGATCATCACCTCCGGCGGCGGCACTAGGCATAGGAGGACGAGAGCTAAAGGGGAGAGGGGGAAAAAGGGATTGGGCGGCAGTTTTTGGGTCTCTCACTTGAGAGAGAATGAGAGAGGAGATGAGAACCCTTGGGAGATGAGGGGGAACGACGGCTGTTGGTTCTCTCTTGTGTGAGAGATGATAAATGAGGGGGGGAAGTCTACTAGGGTTTCTTCTCCTCTCCGTAAGAAATCTAATGATATGTGTAAAATTAAAGCCCCAAAAAATGTGTAGTTTTTCACTTATATTTATATAAAATGTGAGACCCTTTTATCTATTGGACAAAGAATGTCATTGTTATTTTTAATTTGTCTCATCCAATGGATAAAACTATTGATTAGTCATGTCAAAAGTCGTGTCATGTCAATATTTAGTAACGTCAAATGTCTAGTCGCGTCAAATATCTTGTCACGTCGAATGTTGACAGGACATTAAGTTTGACTACGATTCGTATTTTGAGATAAATTTCACCGGCTTCCGTGTAATTAATAGACTATACTATGTAAGAAAAAATATTTATTTAATTAAGAACTCTTGTAGTACTTGCTAAAAATATCAATAACTACAACAACGATGTAACAATTAATATTTTATTTTTTTGAAATGACAATAAATTAATAGAATACTAATATTTGAAAAATAGGACAATTATTAATAAATAATTTGAAATTTAGAAAAATGCATAAAAATAATAGTGTTTAACTAATTGCAATAAAATGATAAAAATTCTCATATTTTGTAAAAATAGGAATAATTATCAATAAATTGCATTAAAACTAAATAATGTGCAAAAAACTACATTTGTGTCGTTTTTGACTAGGAAGCCTGCATAAGTTAAATTTTAAATACGGAGGGTCAAAATTGGCTATCAAAAGTACCTGTTGTGAACGTCGGGCCAAGTCACCGCGGGGTACTCTACCAAATTCGTTTCAGCTACTATGAAGCCAAGGAGCTTCGGGGGTTAAGCCCCTGAGTGGATCCCTGAACGGCCCAATCATCTGCAACTGGAGGCAAGTCCATTCGTTCCATCTGGAACCTCGACACGAACTCCCTAAGCATCTCATTGTCTCTTTGTTTAACCTTGAGAAGGTCCGACTTTCTGGTCTCGACCTTGATGGCCCTGGCATAGGCTTTCACAAAAATATCTGCAAGCATGGAAAACGAGTCAATGGAATTGGAGGTAAGTTGTGATACCATATCATTGCTCCTTTGGACAAGGTCTCTTGAAACTTCTTCAGTAACACCGACTCGATTTCATCATCTTCCAAGTCATTCTCTTTGATTGCGCATGTGTCGGAGGTCACATGCTCATTCGGATCTGTGGTTCCATTATACTTCGGGATATCAAGCATACGAAACCCTTTTGGGATCAGCTTCGGTGCCGCTCTCGGAGAAAAAGGCTTTTGGATAAATTGCTAGGAATCCTGCCCTTTCAATATCGGGGATGCTCCCGGGATTTGATTGACCCTAGAATTTTATGTTTCCACCTTCTTGTCATTGGTCTCAATTTTTTTTTTTCACCTGACTCCACCCGCTTCATTAATGCTTCAAGCATTTTCATTATTTCGGGATTGACCCCGGGCTCAGTTTCACCCTGTCTCTCAGTGTTCTATTCATTTCTTCGGATGTTTTTTCGGAATTGTTCGGGCTCAACCCTACTGGGGCGTGGCTTTGATTCTGTAATTGCGCTATCAGCGCCTGTTGAGCCTGCAACATTTCGAATATTAACTGTAGGCTTACCCCATCGCCTTTGCCTTCGGGCGTCTCTTGAGCTGTTGGTCGGGGTCCCTGGCAAATGCAGTTTTCTAGATCAGTTGGCAGATTGACGTTGATAGCCACATGTGAGTTAGCATCAACCAGATTGGCAACTAGGACTCCATTAGGATCAGCAGGAGGCACCTCGTTGCTATATACCAGATTATTGTTTTCGCCATGATGTTCAAACTCAGTGTCAACATTCAAGTGGGCAGACTGAGATTTGACATTTCTAAACTGACCTGAAATTAAGACTTTAAAGAACAAGCGTAAAATAAAGTGTGTTATGGAGATGTGTATCAAATCACCACTATTATCCTTAGCCCCACGGTTGGCGTCAAACTGTTTACTTTAAAATTGATAACAATTAAATTTATACGTGATTTTAAGGATATGTGGATTGATTAACACAAACAATCAAGAATATTAGATAAACGAGTTAAAGACAAAATGGATAATTAAACCAATTGTAATGTTACAGCCCAGCTTGAACTTAGGTTGAACAGTAGTTTTGCCCTCGATCAGACCCTTGGTTCGAAGCCAATTGTGAATGAAGAACAAATAGTAAAGTAAAAACTTTTCAATAGCTAGGAAGTAAAAAAATAAATTTGTATTGCCTTGGTTTCCATGTTACAATGTCTGTTATCAAAGAAAACCTTCTCATTTATATAGTTGGAGAGTTTCATCCCTAGTACAAGTCTGAAATAAGTAAAATCCCCCTTTCTCGTTAATTCCTGATCTGTAACCAACATGGGGCGAGATTTGCGCCGTGATATCTAGTTAGGTACGGATATCACGACCCTCTGTTAGTCGTGCGTAACCGTTTGCCATATTTCCCGAGGTCTTAGAGCTTGTTTTGGATCCGGGGAGCGTTGCTTTATTACGTTCGACGATGAGCACATTGCTCACCTTTCATGGGTCTCGGTACGAAAGGCTCCCAGCCTGGATTTCAACCTTGTACGTCCGTGACCTTCTTCCGTTTTCTTCATCGGGAAATCGGGTATGCATTGCCCTGATTTTACCCGTATACAACTTGATCGCCATGACAATAATCGTAGGCCATATTCGTGTTTTTGTAGTGTTATTCAGGATTGAGGTCTCTGTGATGCCAAAACTAAATAGAAAGCTTCAACTGCACGAAATAAAAAGGTTATGGAAGAAAAATAAAAGCATGAACGATCAGAATGATTTAAAGAATGTGCTAGTTGTTTTCTTTAAGTCCTGCAAACAACTTGATTTAAACGAGTTTAATTGCATTCGGCATTAAGCATTTTATAGACAGGAAACAGAGATTTCATTAATAGCTTATCTAATTTGCACTGGCAGTTTAAACTAAATTTTCACTATGACGTTGCTTAAATGCCAATATATAGGTAACTTTTTATAGCATCGTGCATTATTGGGAGGTTTCAAAACACGGAAAACCCCTTTGATCCAAGAGTTGAACCAGCAAAATGAAAGAATCCATGCCAAAGTTTACGCACAATGTCATTGTATGGGGTCGGATACAATCGGGCACATAGGAAATATCGATCATAGGTGCAAATCGAGGTCGGTCTATATTGGATCGAGGCTAGCGCCTCAAGGAGGACGGTTCGAGGTCGGACATCATTGGATCGGAGCCAAAGCATTCGAAAGGAGGCAGTCAAGACCGGTCTGGGTAAAAGCATCTTATGGTAAAAGTATCAGTTTCGCGTAACGGAAAGGCTGAAAATCCCGTGGTACACAATTATCTCGGCGGGAATCACGGCCCCAATCATCAGAGATGTTAGACCAGTATTTTTAGGGATATTTTACCCTGTAATCAAGTCTTTTACCTTAGATAGAATTCCTTTTTCCCCTATAAAGCAGTACTTAGTTTCATTGTACAGAGGACAAGACACTATCAGTAAGACAGGCTACCATTTTCTAATTATCTCTTGCTTAAATTATTCTTCATTGCTGCTCGTTCCATCGCAGAAAAGTTATTCAACCTCAATGGTTTGGTTACTCTCTTATTTATTTAAATCAATCTTTATTCATCACTATTTATTTTATTGTATCAGACAAGTTCACGTATCCTTAACTCCCTCGTATTTGAGGGTAAACAGTTTGGCGCCCACCGTGGGGCTAAGGATAATAGTGAGTGTTTGATACAAACTTCTGTCACACACTATTTTACGCTTGTTCTTCGCAGGATCTTTTATTTTCAGGATACAACATAATCATGTCGCACTCACACCCCATCAATGATGAATTCGACCACCAGGGCGAAAACAACAATATGATGCTCAGTAACGAGGTTCCGAACGACGCCAACTCTCAAATGGCGATCGATGTAGATCAAACTTCTGGCCCATCAAACAGTGTTCGGGGAGAACACCATTCAAGGACTCAAAATAATGAAGGGGACAAGATCAGCCTCAAAATGATATTCGACATGCTACAGGCCCAGCAAGCAGCCATCGCCCAACTACAAAGTCGGAGCCAGATTTCGGATAGGGTCGAAGCCGGATTTTCTCGAGGAGTCGCTTCCGGAAATGAACAGGTCGTGGCGCAGTCAGATGAAAACGGAACAGGGACGAACTCTGGAATTATGAAGATGCTCAAAGAGCTAACTAATCGAGTCGAATCGGGCGAAAAGAAAATCGAAGCCAACGACAAAAAAATGAAAACGTATAACTCAAGGATGGACCAAATTCCAGGAGCACCCCCGGTGTTGAAAGGCTTAGACTCAAAGAAATTCGTGCAAAAGCCTTTCCCACTGTTCGCTGCACCGAAACCGTTAACAAAACTCGAAGGAAAATAAGACCAACTCAGGCAATCCCAATTTATAAAAGGCTAAGGCCGAACTTTGTTAAAATTCGAGGACGATTAGAATTTGCCAAGGCAAGACCTCGATTCTTTAAAAAGGGGCTAAGGCCAAATCAAATCGTTAAAATTTGAAAGGGGCCATATGTTGCTAAGATATGATCCCGACTTCTTAATGGGCCAAGGCCGCATCGAACTAAAGAAAGTTCAGGAATAAATGAAGCCTACTAAGGCGACTCCGAATTTACGATAAGGCTAAGGCCAAATCGGGTTAAAACCTGTTAAGATCGATTCAGTTCCCTAACAGGCCGAGGTTCCCCCGAGACGCGGGCCTTATTCAGTCGATCACTGAGGAAGAAAACTCACAAAGAAAATTCACGATCCTAGCTAAGGCGGGAAAGTTGCGAGATATAAAAACTATAGAACGAAGTCAGATAAAATAAAGGAATTTTATACAGAACGAAGGAGTCCTTTCATATATTCAAATTACAAAAAAATGACACATCATTTTACAAGAGACGTCAGTCAGAACCATCCTCTTCTTCCTCGGGGAAGGCTTGCTTTCTTGCTTCAGCTTCGATCTTTGCTGCTTCATCGACTTCAGAAGACAGATCGAAACCCCGAGCTTGTAGCTCCTCAAGGACGGAAAGTCGGGTCTGACACTTAGTATGTTCGACCAAAACCTTCGATTGCTCCTGGGCTGCCTCAGCATCGGCTCTATATTGAGCTATCAAGTCATCGGCGTCGGCCTTGGATGTAGCAATCTCAGATCTTGCTGATTGCAGCTCATTCACCAACACACCTTGGTCCTTGGTAAGCGACTCGACTTGGAGGTGGAGAGATTTGGTGCTCTTGGTCAGAACTTTGATTTTTTCCTGCGCCTCTGAAACTTGCTCTTCTAAGGGAGCTAGGCGAGCCTGGAGGGCCTCTTTTTCCGAAGCCAGTGTTTCGGCCTTGGATTTCCATTCGTTGGCCTCGTCACTAGCCTCGCTCGCTGCAGACCGGAGTCGATCTAATCGATCGGTTTGCTGCCCGAGCTGGTCGACTACTTTGTTGTGCTCTCTTCGTATAAAGTCCAGCTCAGATTGAAGGTTTGATATCTCGCCCTCGAGCCGCTGACGTCGTGCTCTTTCTTGTGTTATTTCTTCCCTTATCCGAAGGAAAGCCTCGTGATGAAGCACCGAAGACTGCAAGGTGTACATAACGAAACAGTCAGTACCAATCTAAGGACAAGACAACAGGACAAGACAACATAAGCCAAACATAACCAATGGGGGAATATACCTTGTTCGATGCCTGTTGGGCTTCGTTGAATAGACAGGCCCAGTCCACCGCGTCCATTGCGGCCTGATCCTTGTCGGTCACCAAACAACGAAGATAGCTAGCCACGCCGATAGGCGCAGCCAAAGCTCGAGCATCCTCGGGAATGGTGAACTTTATCATTTTCTTCCGATCAAGGTTGGAGCTCGGAGCGGGAAATCTGTCAACTAACTTGATACCAACAGACATCCCACTCGTCTTGGCGGGGGGACTCCTTCTCGGCACTTCAAGTCCAAAGGTATCGGCCGATGGCACTCCAGCAAAAAATTCTTCAAAGGCTCCAACTGCTACCGGACCTTTACTCGGTGAGTGCGTTCTTACAGCCTGGGCCTCATTCAAAGTTGCCTTAGAAAAAGAGGGGGAATCCATCATCTCCGGGAGGTCCGAGATCCCTTGTGTTGCCTCCCCTGTATTGGCACGTACCCCGGTCCTCGCCTCAAGATCCTCCGCTCGAGGTACGCAAGCCTCACCGACCGCTGGCTCGGGGACTGCCCGAGGAGGGTCATTATTTGAAGTATTGGGGTTTCTATCCTCCTCGGAGTCGTCGCTTAGTTGGATGGCCGGGTCAGTGACTTTGGGTTTGCGAGCCAGCATTTTCTTCCTGCTTTTCCTTTTCTCGGGCTCTGAAGGACCGGGGATCTCTTTTCTCTTTTTCTCTCCCCCCTTTTCCGAGACAGGGGGAGGGAAAGAAGCCTCCCCACCGGTGAATGCCGGCCTCAACTCAACATCCTTCGAGAGACCTACAAAGAAAAGGGAAAAAATCAGTAATAACGTGAATCACTTGAAATGAGTAAGACAAATATTGTCGGGCTCCATGATTTTTGGCCTCCCAAATGCCTTTCGATATTTCCCACCAGGCTCGCTCCAAGTAGGCCCTCTGAGCCATTACTCTCCGGACCCACTCCTCCAAATGATGAATTGCGGCCGGCGTCTGGGAAACGGCTGCTCCTTACAAAACATATCGGTTAGGCACCAAAAGGAAAACGGCAAATAGTTTTAAGTAGGGAAACGACGCTTACGTCTCAAGTTCCACTTTTCAGGGAACGACATGTCTTCTGCGGGGATCAAGTCGGAGGTTCTTATTCGAACGAACTGTCTCATCCAACCCCGGTCCTTGTCTTCATCAATGCTCGAGAACGGAGCCTTGCTGGCCCGGCGAGCAAGTTTTATTAGTCCCCCTCAAAACATTCGGGGACTGTATAGTCGGAGTAGATGGTCAACGGTGAAGGGGTGTCCTTCGACCTTGGTCACGAAAAGAGAAAAAAGGTGAACTATCCGCCAAACGGAGGGATGAACTTGGCCCAGAGTGACATTATACCTTTTACAAAAGGCGACGATTATGGGGTCCAAGGGTCCCAACGTAAAAGGATAGGTATATACACTCAGGTAACCTTCCACATAGATGGTAATCGCCTCATTCGGGGAAGGGACTACCACATCCTTGTCAGCCCATTTACACTCTGCTTTCACCTTGTCAAGGATTTTGTGGGTGATCGAGCTAATGTACATGGAGACCGGTTCGCCCCGGCCAGGTACTGAAGAGGCTTTCTCGACTTTGAAGTCGGAGCCAATAAAGCACCCAACCGGTACGAAGGCTTTCAAGGGAGGCTCTGCGGAAGTTTCCCCAGCAAGAACTGGTTCAGCCTCTTCATCGGGCTGAGAAGATGAAGGTTGTTGCTTTTGTGGAATGGACTTTGATGTTTTTGCCATTGGAATTGAAGTGATGAGAGTAGAAGCAAAGGATGATATATGAGAGGAATTTGAAGCGTGAATATGCAAAGAACAAAAGAGAGGAAGGGTTTGAACAATGTAAAGTCTAGAAATTAAAGAATGGAGAAGCTATTTATACTTTCTCAAAAGCGGCGGTTCAGAACACGAGGTAGGGGAGCATTAAATGGCATTTGTAGAAGTTGCAGGGTCTGTCGCCAGCTAGGACATGCAAGGACTCTTTTTGACAGCGATCACGTGCGTCATCGTGCTGCCGTCACCCATCAACGAGACGTTTTTAGGTTGTGAGATTTGACGTTTCGAACTTCGTGTCATGATAAGTATGATGTTGCTTGGGCTGCCCTCGTAGGATAGTGGCTCATATCGTTTCTTGTCGCTATTCTCCAACAAACGAGAGGACTATCTGTATGGGGTCGGTTACAATCGGGCACATAAGGAATATCGACCATAGGTGCAAACCGAGGTCGGTCTATATTGGATCGAGGCCAGCACCTCAAGGAGGACGGTTTGAGGTCGGACATCATTGGATCGGAGCCAAAGCATTCGAAAGGAGGCAGTCAAGACCGGTCTGGGTAAAAGCATCTTATGGTAAAAGTATTAGTTTCGCGTAACGGAAAGGCCGGAAATCCCGTGGTACACAATTATCTCGGCGGGAATCACGGCCCCAATCATCAGAGACGTTAGACCAGTATTTTTAGGGATATTTTACCCTGTAATCAAGTCTTTTACCTTAGATAGAATTCCTTTTTCCCCTATAAAGCAGTACTTAGTTTCATTGTACAGAGGACAAGACACTATCAGTAAGACAGGCTACCATTTTCTAATTATCTCTTGCTTAAATTATTCTTAATTGCTGCTCGTTCCATTGCAGAAAGGTTATTTAACCTCAGTGGTTTGGTTACTCTTATTTATTTAATCAATCTTTATTCATCGCTATTTATTTTATTGTATCAGACAAGTTCACGTATCCTTAACTCCACGTACAAATTCAATTGTTACTCGTATTTGAGGGTAAACAGTCATAACTATTCCTTAATTGGAAAACCGATGTCGTTACATATAAGGCAAAGCTAAAATACGACACTATATTACGACAATCAAAATCGTGCGCGCAGGAGGAGGTTACGAAACGCTCACAAAGAAATACAACTTGGCCCTTGGGTTTCTAAAATATATTGAGTTTCTCTCGATCGTAAAGGTCAAAAACAACAAGACAATCAGATTCAAGAATTGCAGTAATTGCTTTATTCCTTTAACATTGTAGTTCCATAATTTTATCCAAGGGTCAACGAGTACTACGTACCCCTATATAGGAAACCGACCTAATTCAGTTGGTTGGGGATGTTGGGACCATATTCCTAGTATATAAACCTAGTATTTTATTAGAAAACAAGTACAGTATATAATGATTGGACAGTGGGACATTGGAATCGAGCAACTTGAAGCGTTTCTATAAAGTAAAAAATTAAATTTCTCTCTATTTGCATGATATGTAAATATTATTGGCTATAAGTCATAAGGTGAGACGACGACTAAGTTTCATCTCCAACTGAATATTACCGATTTGTCATCTTCTTCTTTTTTTCCAGGATAATACAGCAATTGTCGATCTTCCTGGCCAGCAAATCAACAACACAATTAATTAAGAAGACTTGGGGAGTTGATTTAGTTTTTTAGTAGAGTCGAGGATTGAGGCAATCATGTAATTAGGCTACTAAATTATGATATGAGATAGCACCTGGTTGGTGTGGTTTCTTGATCATTAAAACAATTGTGAGCAGTACGGAGTATATAATTAATATATGAACACGGTATTTGCCTTTGTCAAAGAAGAATGAGATGACGATATGGCACTCATCACCCTATATAGACCGAGTTAGGCTCTTTATATATAATGTCCCTTCATTATCATTTTGACTCCCATAAATTAAGCTCCATTTAATTCACAAGAAGATGAAGGTAATTAAGTCTTTAAGCTTGTGATATTCTTGATTTGTCTTTCTTTTCTTCTGTGTTTAGCTAGCTAGGTCTAAATAATAATTAATTAATTAACGTCATACAGAAAAAGATTGTGATTGATCTCCCTGATCTCAACACCGAGCACAGTCGATCAAAGGCCATGCAGATTGCAGTCAGAAGTGCAGGTATATTTATGCCTATTAACTCTTTTGCTCAACTTTTTGGTCTCCCTTATTATTTTCCTACACAATTATCTCAACTCTTAACTTCATATAACTACTTTAGCTTAAACATTAATATCAATATATTTTTACTACTAAAAATTAAATTTCATCAACAAATTAAATATCTGGTTTGCTAATATTTTATCTTTAAAATGCTCTACCGGAACATAAGTTGATCAATATTCTCCAACCAAGCACGGGGAAATTTTTCGCAAATTAAAATCCACCTCTATTGGAACAAAAGATGCAAGGAATTAACAGAATAGTGTATGGATATATTTGCAGGGGTAATATCAGTGAATGTAGACAAGGAAAAAGGGCATTTGGTGGTGATAGGAGTAGGGGTTGACTTTTTCAGGCTGATGAATTGCATAAGGAAGAAATTCAGGTGTTCCAGCATTGTGAGCTTGGAAGACGTGAAACCGCCAGTGCCAGCTAGTCCGAAAACACCAAGTTGCCCGAGTCCAAAATGCCCACCAATTTGCCCTCCATTATGTGGTCAGTACTATCCAGTATGCCAACCCGTTTATGATCCTTATAATCCAACTTGCACCATTATGTGAAGGCAAGCAGCATCAATATTCAACGGCCGGCTATCGATCTCCAGTTTTTTCCCCCTTGAATTATCATGAAATGACGTATGGTCATTTGCAATGACCTTTATCAAGCTGCTTGTTCTGAAAATACTACTTAAGAGCATTTATTGAATAACTGTTTCCTTCATTTCAATTTATGTGAACCTATTTCCTTTTTAGTCCGTGTAAAAAGAACGACATCTATTCATATCTAAAAACAATTTATCTTAATACAATAATTTATAGCAACACAAAATATAAATTTTGAAACCGAGCGACTATATTATTTCACTTCTATCATCTTTGGTCTTCTCACAAGGTCTAAGACTCAGCCAAATTAAGAACCTTTTTAAATAAAAATTATTGTGTAGCAATTCAATGTAAAAGAAAAGTTGCCTTTCCCTTGAAGATTAATGTTCCTCGTTCAAGATTCTGGTGAAATTAATATCATGTACATTTCCCTGATCAATTTATAGCCGACATCTTCGTACATCCGTTGTTTACCCGTAAAGCAGTACAGTTGAATTTGTTACGTGGTTTATAGACAAGCGAATTGAGCGCTACTATTTATAGTTATACTTAGGAAAACAAGATATTAGGATCAGGCCCCACTTAAATGATAATAAAGGAGTCATTGATGAATATGTAATGACAGGCTATGAATACAAATATTCTCTGCAACAGCTTCCCACTTAATGTCAGAGGATATTCTTCATTGAATGTTATCCGACGGCAAGTATACGATCTACTCCCGTTGGCCATACTCCTTTCGGATTTACCCGATGTCAATTGCAGTTGTTATTCTGGTACTGATTGCTACTTGATTTGCCTTTTACCTATCTTCGGTTCCACGTGTCATGCTATCATTTGATCATTTATTATAAACCAATTTTATCCTATACAGGTAGTCCCCTACTTTTCGGTGGCATATCTTCGTATCACCGGGAAGTTGATGAAGATCCCTTTCTTGGCGGGAAATCTCCTGAACAGTCTCTGACGCTCGAAAGGACATACGTCTTCTCGCATTTAATATCCCGAACACGTGTTGTCCAACGATTCAGCAATATTTTCGCCGGTTCTCGAGATAATCATGACCACGTTTTCTGCCGTCTATATTTTTACATATACTCTTCATTTTACCTCTTTCACTTCCAAAATTTTCATAAGTTTATCGTCTTCTCTGCACTCAATCTCCTCCTGCTTAGAAAACTTTCATCTTCTCTAACTTTCTCTAAAATTGCCTTTTTACTATCATGGCTTCTTCTACTGAATTTTTTAGAAACTCTGGTCTTCTTTTCGGTGAAGGGTCGAAGAGAAAAAAAGACAAAGAAGCTGACATCGATTCTGAGCCTCCCACTGTAAATACCATCATACCTAAACACCTGAGTACCGTCAATGATTTTCAAGAGAAGGTTCCGTATGTGTCTCCACGGACTTGGGCCGTTAGTATGTACCCCTCCTCTATTCGCCCTTCCAGTATTCCTACTGTGAAGAAGGTCTACAACTGTCCAAACCTTAACATTCTCGCTCCGGATATGATAGAGCAGGTTACCTTTACCAAGAAAGGTTTTACGTATATTTATACGTACCCCTTTACTTTGAGTCCATTTTTCTTGGGGATGAGTGAAGGGGTCGACCCCATAATTTTGAAATTCTGCTACCGATATCGGGTCCCCTTAACACAAGTAGGCCCGCCTATATGGGAAACGGTGGCTTGCCTATGCCAACTGTGCATAGAGACTGGGAAAACACTAACCCTGGCAAACATGATGAACTACTCCCCCAAAATTTTACGTAGGGGAGTAATAACTTCAGAAAACGTGGTCATCACGCTCTTCTCACCAGTGTGGACGAATGACAATGATCACGGGTGGATGAAGCGATTTGTCATCATCGCCACTAGGGACATCATCCCGGTGACAACTCTGTCTTTTCCTGAGTCGTGGAACTATTTTCGTAAGTTTTTGACTCATTTCCTTTCTTCGTGAAAAGCTTGTTTTCCGTTATTGTTGACCTTGTCGTTTCTTTTATTTTAGCTACCTGGTGGGAACCACCACGGGCTCAAGGCCTATATTAGTGGGTTCAGAAGATTTTGGACATTACAACACCAGAATTCCGCCAGTGGAAGAAAATGGCCCCCAAATATGGGTGGAAGGCCAAGAACCACGGTAACCTGAGTCCATCTACGAATATAGGTAACTTTGCTAACCCCATTTTTTACTTGACTCAAGAGTGCCACAGGGCTCTGTCACCTGCCCCAAGGTTGACATTTTGGCTGACCTCGAGGAGGTCGTGAGGGTGCTACAAGGTGCCCTTGCTCGAAGCAATGCCCGAGGACTTGCTTCTGGTGAGGGTGCTTCCTCTCGGAGTCCTTTGTCAGAGAACAAGCAACCAAAAAGGAGACTTTCTTCCTCGGCTGGGGCTCAAAATAAGAAAATAAAGACAGCAATGACCGAGCCGGCCACCGTGGTTTTGTGAAAGATGGAGAAGCCAGTGATGAAGTGGCTCCCCTCCAAAGGAGAAAAATAACTTCATCAACTCAATCGGACGCTCAATCGGGAGAGCTTCAAAACCCGACCGCATATGAGGTTCAAGCACTTTCATATCCAAGGAGCTGATTCTCGTTTTCCAACCCTCGTTGCTATTTCATATCCAAGGAGCTCGGACCCCCAGCCTTTTCTACCTTCGAACACTGAGCAACCAATAATCAGCGTTGCTCCTGCCGCAACTGCTGCTCAACCTTTTACACCAACAACTTCACACCCCTCAACACTAGATGTACCTTCGCCACCAGCACCCACTACATCTCCTCCACCAGCAATAGATGCTTGAGAAGAGGGTGCTTCTCCTCTCTGATCACCCGACTATAGGAATTTAGGGCACAATAACTCACCCCCTTTCCTTGATCCACGAGGGAGGAGGAGTGCCACTCTTTCGGTTTCGAAGGAGTGCCATCTGCTGTCCAAGGCGGTGGAGCTTGTGAACTACCTGAAGCTACTGGTTTCAGAGAAAGATAGGAAGAAAATACGCTCCCTTTCGGGGGAGTACTTGTTGAATAATGCCATGCATAATGCGGCAGCAGTACCGTACTTGCTTTTTTATTACTTGTTTTCTATTTATCTGCTATAATAGGACTTCTAACCTTGATATTCGTCTTTACAGGCCAATTTCATGCTTCTGAGGGCCTGCAGAAATTGATCCTTGATAGTGAAGGACTCGTTTCTGAATGGGATCAACTGTTGGCCGAAAGGGACTAACTTGTTGCGCGCCTCCAAGTGTTGGAGGCAAAAACTACTGAGGTGGGAGAGCTTGAGGCCTGGTTGCAGCAAAGTGAACAGGAAGTGATGGCCCACAGCCAAGAAAAAACTCAATTATAGGCAAAAATTCAAGAGGCTAAGGCTAAGTGGGTTGAGCTCCAAGATACTGTGATTACTGCTACCGAGCGTGAGTCTGCCTCCGAGGAACAACTGAATAACTTGAAGGCAACCTTGAGCTCCAAAACCGAGTAAGCCAATGCACCAAGGAGAAGAGGGCCAAAATGGAAGAAAGATTTAAGAAGATTATGGAGCAAAACCGAATACATCTATCTACTACTCGTGATCTTGATTCTAGCTTCGGAGCCATGACATTCGAGAGGGACGACCTTCAGGCCGAGGTTGACATACTTAAGACAAAGCTTCAGTATCAAGAGGATTCCCTCGTATTTGAGAATACGTATTCCATATACCATATGAGGAGGAAAATCTTGGAAGAAATCAAAGCGGGCATCTTCGATATTGATAATTACATCGCTAAGGCCAGAGAACTGGAGCTAACTGCCCAAGAATGTCTACCTGCTCGGCCCGCTTCAAGCACCGGTTCCGAGTATCCGAGAATCAAAAGGGAGGTTGAAGAAGATGATGATGAAGGTCTAGGCTTGAACCGGCAGCTGATTCTAGGCATAAATTCTTCCGCAATAAATCCTTTACTATGAGGGTTTCATAAGAGAGGGCCCTCTTATGTTTACGATGCTCTTGAAGAGGACGTCTTCTGTTCATTTTGGCACAAGCATTTGAATTTTTTTGTTAACTTTCAAATGATAAGATCAACTCATCGTTTGGACAAGAAACAAGATAAAATTAAAAGGACTTTATTTTATTCCTTCTATCATTAAAAGTACATAAGCATTCGTTTGCTAAGGAAAAAAGAAACTGCCAATTCATGTGGCTAACTTGTACAACTTATTTCTACGGGCTGGTCATCCAGTCCTCGGCCCCGATGAGACATTATTGTTCTCGGTTCTTGCAGTCCCCAATTTTTGTGGCGTTCTTATTGCCGTATCTTATACTCCCCCCCCCCCC